>JAPMUY010006627.1:255000-305000 GCA_026901105.3 Galaxias olidus
CTCTCAGCTCCGAGCGCTCTGCCTTCCCCTGCCAAACCTTTGATGTCTTCAGATCAGGAACAAGAAGCTGTCGACGTTTGTGGGCCAACCACGTTGCCATGACAACTGCCTTCGCACGTGGGGGACCCCGTTCCATCAAACCTCGCCGTTCCGCACCTGTTGTGTTGCTGTGGTGGCTTGTTTGTTGCCATAGAAACCCCGCACACGCGTATGTTGGTGGCAGAGCTGGGGAATCCGTTGAGGATGAGCGTCATCAAGTAAGCAAACTCAAGTAAACTGGAACACACACACACACACACACACACACACACACACACACACACACACAGACACACACAAAGACACAGACTTAGATAGAAAAGCCCTGGGTAGAAGTCTGCTCCCTGTCTGGATGAGCCCCTCAGTCTCCAGGTGAGTATCTCAACACACGGCAGGCTAGAGGTCTGAGCCGCCCAACACTGGACATGCCAGGATGAAAAGAACGGATTAGAGGAGAGGAGATGAAAGTCAGAGCGGATGAAGGGAGAGATGAAAGAAGGGGGAGCTGATGGAATGAGCGAAGGTCAACAATGAAAAAAAAAAGGCAAGGGAGAAACGACAGAAAGTGAGAGAGAGTAAATGATAGCTTGGACCACAGCTTGTTTTCATAACGCTGGCGAATTTATGGATTCAGTGTGTGCGTGCGTGTGTTTGTGTGTGTCTATGAGTGTCTGTTTGTTTGCTGTGTGTGTGTGTGTGTGTGTGTGTGTGTGTGTGTGTGTGTGTGTGTGTGTGTGTGTGTGTGTGTGTGTGCGTGCGTGGGTGTATGTGTGTGTGTGCATGTGCGTGCCTGGCTGCCAGTGGTTCTAAACACGTGCCTGTCAAGATGAGAGAGAAAAGAAAATAGAGAAATCTCCAGGAGTTTCCCAGGGCCATCTTTCTCAAAATACCTTGCTCCGTCTCGAACTAACCCTTGCAAAGGTCTGCCTGACCCGGCGTCAATCACACACACACACACACACACACACACACACACTGGCACATGCGCGCGAACACACACACACACACACAGACGCTCACCCTTTCCTCTCCTGTCCTGTCAGGTTATGCTAACCCGTGGTGTGATAGCAGCATGTCAGTCATGTCTAAGCCCTTACTCTCTCCTCACAACAACACTCACCCATCAGACGGGAGGAGGACGGGAGGGAGGGATTAGGCTGTTAGGGAGGAAGGGAAGGAAGGAGGGGACAGAGGAAAGGGAAAGGGGGGAGGACAGAGGGATCTACGGAGCAATAAAGCTGTCATGAATCTATCTATCCTATCAATTCTTCTAAATCTGTTTTTCTTTTCTTCTGTTCTTATGTCATATTCCTTTGTATTTAAGTCACCCCCCCCCCCCCTCTCACACACACACATTTTCACTGTCTGTCTGTCTGTCTGTCTGTCCGTCTGTTGGTCTGTGTGGCTGCCCTTTCGTATCTGTCTCTTTCCCTATGGCTGTCGGGCTCCAAGCCCCCTCTCCCCCCATTGTGCAAGCCCCCACCCTAGATCCTGATTGCGTGAGGCAGCAAGGTCACTGGGCTAGACGGCCAAATACACGCACACACACACACACACACACTCACACACACACACACACAGCCACATTGACTGATCGTGCCGCCAGAGAAGGGATTAGGCTGAGAAGCCTACAGGGTTAGGAGGGTTATGGCAGAAGGGGTGAGTGTGTGAGTATGTGTGTGTGTGTGTGTGTGTGTGTGTGTGTGTGTGTGTGTGTGTTCGTCTGTCTGAGTGCTGGGTGCAGATCTCTGGCTGGCGTAAACACGGATTTTCAAACCAAACCGATTTCTAATTCAGCCTTTCAATTACCACGGTTTGCTCACCGTAGGGGGCCTTGACTGTTGCATCACAAACACGCACACACTGACCTATTCGTGTGTGTGTGTGTGTGTGTGTGTGTGTGTGTTGTCCCACAGGGAGCAGAGGCGTCGGGCGGAGAAGCAGCTGGCGTGGCAGAGAGACAGGGAGGAGCAGCAGAGAGACACCGTCAACAGGTATGAGGACACTCCTCCTGGAGAACAACACACTGTCGCTTCTCTTCACTGAACACACTCACCTGTACTGTAATGTGTTGTATTTATATATTTCGTTAATCTTACACAGGGCACCATGACAATTGTCTAAAAGAGTCACAAATGGCCTTAATGGCCTATTATTTCACAGTGCTCTGCCTCAGTGTCTTTCCTCTCTCCCCTCATGCGACAGGGAGGGTTAGTGGGTTGGCTTGGGTTTGATATGGGATCCGGCTCTTCTAGAGAGATCGTGGACCTCCGACGGCATCTCGTGCGATCCCTGACAGACAGATGGAAGCACTTCGGAGCTGGTGGTGCCTCAGATTTCACAGCCTCAAACCCTGCACCCCCCGCCCCCAACCACCCAACCGTATGCGTATGCAGCCGGCCCTCACGCACAAATGTCTCACAAATGTGCGTTTGTTCGTTTGCGAGCCAAGTCGCGTGAACTCCACACACAATCTAACTCGTTCTACAAAACATATCCTCCTGTAGAGACACCTCCCAGACGAACAGGCACCGAAGCCCGCTTAGTCCATGCTCTGGCCTGGATGGGTTCAATTAAACCCTGGCTGTGCCTCCGCCTCCCTCCCCTCCGCCCCACAGTCCCGGGCTGCCGTCTGTTCCTACCGACGCGCCACGGAGTCAGAGGGAGGAGAGGGGAAAACGCCTGTTGTGTTGAATTTATCACCAAGGATAGCTGCGGGCCCTGTTGGCGTAGCCTCCCGGCTGTTCTACTCATCGTATCTCTATGATAATTACTCCAGCCCCATACCCCTTTGATTTTCTATCGCAAAGCCAAATTATTCATCATGACACAATTGGACATTTGTTTCTAGAACATGACCAAAGACCATGTGACCATGAAGAGCGAGGTAAATGGGGGAATACACCGTACCATCTCCATGGACAGCCAAGTAGCACGACTTCATGCCAAAAGGTTTTTCTTTACATTTCAGTTCAATGCTAGTGGTTTGCCGCGCGACGAGCTTGGTCTGAGAGAGGCGTTTGAGGTTTACGGCTAGAGCCAGAGGACAACCCCTCCGTTTCTCTGATGGCACAGGAGGCCTTGGGGTCAAACACACAGCAAATGTGTGTAGTGGGGGTGTATGTTTGTGTGTGCCTTGGCTGGTATGTTCTCAGTCCATAAAGTGAACCAACAGGCAAACTTGCCCTGCAGTCTTATGTGTGGGTGTAAAACAAAGACGTATCTGAATGTTGAATGTTTGTGGGTGTTTGTGTGTTTTTGTGTGTGTTTGTCTGTTGTCATGTTTTTGTTTCTCCTCTCCTCCACAGGTTGTCTGAGGAGCTGAAGGAGAAGGACGAGAGCTGGTCGTCGTGCCAACGCAGGTGCAGCTTCCTGCAGGAGCAGCTGTCGGCTTGGCAACAGAGGGAGGAGGGGGCGACGAGGAAGTGCTCGGCAGCGGAGGAGGAAGTGACCTCACTGAGGAGAGCCCTGGAGCAGGCCCAAGAGGAGAACAGGGAGCGCAGGAGAGAGAGGTCAGGATCCCTCCACAGCAGTCCTATCATTTAGGTCATACAATAAAAATAAAAGCGCATTATGAAAACATAATAAAAAGTCACAGGGTTATGATTTAACAATAATTCACAGCTACTTTGTGAACAACCTAGGCAAACTATGTGAGGGAGAGAAAGTGTGTGTGGACAGAAGGGAAGGAGTATTGGCAGAGGTCAGTCTGAAAAAAATGTCCTAGAACGGATTACCTTCTCAGAGCATAGAGCTGCTTTCTAGACGAGCGTCCTCAAATGAACTACTCCACGGCTTATAATTAGTCTGAGCATGCGTGTTTGTGAGTGCGTGGTATGTTTGTTAGTGTTTCTGTAAGCGTGCGTTGGAGAGAGTGTGTGTTTGTGCTTGCTGCTGGGGCTCAGAAAGGAGAGGGAGGATTACTGAGCGTGCTCACTCCGTGTCCCTGTTGCACCAGCACAGCTCAGCCGGGGTAGAGCGTGACACACACACACACGCACGCACGCACGCACACGCACACGCACACGCACATGCACAACACATTCCGAGACGGCTTTGTTTTTCCATTCATAGAAAGTACCAGGTCGGGCCCCTTTTGGGGTGACCTTCACTGACCCATGAGGGGACATTTTGTGCCGGCTTCCTTTTTTTCCTACTCGGCCCCCCTCTCTGCCTGGCTGCCCCAACCGAACCACATTGACAATACTATTTCCATGGCCGCCCCCCTGGCCCGGCCACTGTCTTCCCCCTCCCCTGGGTAAGCCAGCGTGTCGGCTAATGTAAGCGTGAACAGAACTGGTGCGCCATCTCTCACCCCTCCCGTGGCCACACAATGGCTCTGCTGATGGTGCCCTCCTCCGCACGGGGTTAGTGGGCTGGGTGCCGACTTGGGAAAAATGTGGATGGGACGGAGGGATGGACAGCGGACAGAATGGGAGCGGAAAGAGAGAGAGAGAGCAGGATGGGATAAAAGGAGGGAGAGGGGAGGAATGGAGAAAGAGAGAGAGAGAGAGAGAGAGAGAGAGAGAGAGAGAGAGAGAGAGAGAGAGAGACCGTGACTGTGGCTGCAGCGGTTACTTCACACGCTGTCTGGCTCTCTCGCATGCACACTGCCGGGGTCTTGGGAGTCACGCACACACGCCCACACAGACACACACACACACACACACACACACACACACACACACTCAGACACACTCTCACTCACATTCACACTCTGTGCGCTTCGTGTGAGGCTGCCAGGTCTTTTTTTTTTTTTGTTAGTGACAAAGTGGAAAGAGAAAGAGCGGAGACGGAGAGAGGAAAATTTGAAGAACAGAGGAACAGAGTGTGTCCAGTAAATCATTTACAAGTCAAGAGAGGGGTCGCGAGGGGGGCCGCGTTCCTGCGCCCGCCTGAAGGGCCCGTCTGGAGTGGGCTTCAACACGGTGGAGGAATGTCTGGGAGCTGGGGGGACCCCTCCGTCTCTGTCTTCCGGCCCCTGTGGACTCCCAGCATGCAGCGCGGTGCGGCCCAGTGTTCCTCCTCTGGCCCCGTTGCTATGAAATTGCCGCGGCGTAGCCCTCACGCTGCAGATGAAGAGACCCCCCTCATACCTTTCCCTTCGTCTCACTTTTCCCTGAAAATGTTATTTGAATGATTACTTTTAATGAGCTGGAAAGTGTGATGTCATATGCCTGGTCCTATTGTTTTAGTGTTGGTGACTTCGTTTGCAACTTGTCTTATTCATTCGTGTGTCAGATTTTTACTGGCCAGTTGTACCATCAGTCAGTGCCTATACAGTATAATGACCGAGGAGATAAAAGCAGTGGCTACCCATTCTCTCCACACGACAAGCTCCAGTTATATAATTATAACAATTATCGTTATTGTTCGTAATATTATTATAATTCTTACGATCATTCTAATTGGATCATTGCAAAGCGTTCTGTCAGGCAGTGGCAGACTAGGATTATATCACAAAGTCTTAATAATAAATAATTGGATCCCTTCCATGTGTGAGAGGCTGACTGGCAGAGGAATCAGAAGCTCTGGCAACATGGGGCCCCTCTGGGACTCCTAAGTAACTACTAGGGGGCCCCTCCAGTGTTGACTGAGGGCCACTCTGGGACCTTCCTAATGAACCCCTAGCTGCTGATAATGGGGGCAGGTCCAGCCAACCCACACAGGTTTATCGAGTCCAGCCCACTTGCGTGCCAGTATGCACTCCAGGATTAACACAGCGCCCTCATCCCTGCAGAGACGTCCTCTGGGGAGAGGGGTCGGGGGTGCCGCACGCACACACACACACACACACATTTGCATGCACACCCTAATTCCATACTTTGGTACGGGATTTGATTATTCCCATTATCTTTCAAGGATTCCACTCGTATTATAATCAGAGGGGTCGGGATTAGGAGAGGGAGTCGGGCATGCACGCACACCCCAGCTCACACACACACACACACACACACACACACACACACACACACACACACACACACACACACACATGCAGCAACGAGGGGATGGAAGGATAAGCCCCAGCAGGGAGTTGGGTCGCTGAGCGCTGGGGAGGGATGAATTGGGGAGGTTTGAGGGGGCCTGGGGGAGAGCTGGAGCGGGGTTGGACGTCCAAAGGCCCTGCTATGTATCTAAACGCGCCATAGGGGGATCAGCGGAGGGGCCCGTGCGTCTGCCGCCTCCGGCCTCCAGGAACACACATGGCTCTGGTGAACGCGGAGGGGACGAGGAGTTATGAATCTTACAGGGGGCCCTGCCCACGCGGCTCTCGCTCTACACTCAGGAACCGCTCATAGAGCTATCAAGTTACAGACATTACCAGGCCAATCTGTCATATCCATGCAGCCCAGTGGATCAGAGAGAGATAGTTCTTGGTCTATTCAGGTGTGACCTAAAGCTAACACTGCAGCTAACTTGTAACGGCTCGACTAAACGATCTTTAATAGGCTGTGCGTAATCCACACTGGTGGTTTGGAGAGGTGCCGTGTGAATGGGCACAGTGTGGAGAGGCCCCGGTACCGGTCTGGGATAGCAGGGCACAGTGTGGAGAGGCCCCGGTACCGGTCTGGGATAGCAGGGCACAGTGTGGAGAGGCCCCGGTACCGGTCTGGGATAGCAGGGCACAGTGTGGAGAGGCCCCGGTACCAGTCTGGGATAGCAGGGCACAGTGTGGAGAGGCCCCGGTACCGGTATGGGATAGCAGGGCACAGTGTGGAGAGGCCCCGGTACCGGTTTGGGATAGCAGGGCACAGTGTAAAGGAGGCCCCGGTACCGGTATGGGATAGCAGGGCACAGTGTGAAGGGGGCCCCGGTACCGGACTGGGATAGCAGGGCACAGTGTGAAGGGGGCCCCGGTACCGGACTGGGATAGCAGGGCACAGTGTAAAGGGGGTCTGGGTTTAGCGAGGTCCGGGTGGAAGGCGACACGAGGGGGTGCAATTAGCTCTACATCTGATCCCAGAGCCAAGTGTCAGGGCGGGTTAGCTTTCTCCCCGCTTGGCCTGCGCCTGGGAGGGGGGAGACGTTGTTCTGCTAGCAGAGCTATCAGGGGTCTAGCATGACCCTGCGATCAGTAAGGGGAAGAGAAGAGGACAGACAACAAAAACACAAAAAGGAGACAGAGAAAGAAAGAAGGAGACACAAAGAGAGTGGCGAGAGGCAGGGAAGGGGGGGGGGGGGCCCGGGGAAGAAGAAACAAAAGTACATTTGAACTCATTTCATTTTTGGACATGTTCGTTGCAACATGCGTTCCAGCCAGACACCGCTAAGTGTTTTTGGTCTGTCTGTCAATGTAGTCCGGTCACAGACCAGCGTGCCAGCATGTCTCGGTTTCCCTTCGTCTCCACAAACAAACACGCCATGTGCTAATCGTCTGAGTCTGCCTAAGCTCCATAACCTCAGATGCCCCTGAGTATCTATCATGAAAAGAATGGAGTGGGGAGGTTCAGCTCGGGGGAGGGAGGGGGGGGACAGACAGACAGAGACAGAACATCCTCTCAGTCAATAACGCCACGCAACTCGTATACGACATGACATTCTAGACATGTACAGTGCTCCGCTACAGCTTTTTAGTCGGCTAGTAGCTCTTCCACTTGACTTAGTGTGTGTGTGTTGGCCTGCATGTGTGTGTATGTCGACGCAGTGGTTTGGAAGATATTGAGGAAATATCCTTGAAGTGCTAACTTGAAGTTGGAATTTGGCCGCGGCCGCATTAAAGATGAGTCTCTCTTAAATCACTACTGTCACTGGCTACAGATGCACACACACTCTCACTCACAACACACACACTCATCAGTCAAAGTGTTGGGGAAAGAGCTACCATCGCACTCAACCTGCATGTAGAGTCAATTGGGCACTCAGGTTTGATTTGTGTGAAAGTAAAATGAGATATTAAAGAGCGTGTGTGTGTGTGTGCGTGTGCGTGTGCGTGTGTGTGTGCGCGTGTGTGTGTGTGTGTGTGAGTGTGTGTGTGTGTGTGTGTGTGTGTGTGTGTGTGCACTCCACTGCTATCTAAGATTTATACTGCTTCTCGTCGCATCACTCAGACCAGCAGCTGAAATGACACATTATTTTTCCATGACTGATGAATATATGTGTGGAATTTTCTCCTCGAAGCAAATCTCCTCTCTCTCTCTCTCTCTCGCTCTCTCTCTCTCTCTCTCTCTCTCTCTCTCTCTCTCGCCCTCTCAATCTTGCTCTTTCTCCTTCTCATCTTTGACACTCCTGTCTTTCATTTTATCTCCTACATTTTCTACTTTGGTCTCTCTTTCTCTTGCTCCCCCGTTGCTTTCTCTGTTCTCTGTCCCCCTTATCCACTCTCTCTCCTTCTCCCTCTCTCTCCTCCCTAGGGAGAGACAACATGTACTATTTATTATTCTTTGCACATTCTGACAGATTGAGAGGATCATCAGGTGCGTGCACGTACAAATATTATGAAGCCCTTTGGCTTGATGGAACACGACAGATATGGATAAGACTGCAATGTTGCCCCGCCGTAAACTCCAGAAGTGCTGCGGCGGAAAGTGTGCGTGTGTGTATGTGTGTGCGCCCGCGTGTGTCGATGCATGCTGTATAAGTTGACTTGTTTTTGGTGAATTATGCAACAATCTGCCAATGCTTGAATTGGTAGGTTTGCTTGCGATGTCTAGCAATTCCAATTATCTGTTTGTTTGTTTGTCTGTCTTTCCACGCTTGTGTTATTGTGCGTGTGTGTGTGTGTCTTAGAGAGACAGACATAGTCAAATGTCTGATCCACCAGAGCATGTTATCAATTGCCGTAACAGTGCCATACCATTGAAAGGACTGGAGACAGATCCCCTTCACTAGGCTAGCTTTCCACAGTTCCTAAGCAGTCAACGTTTCTAGGCAAAGCACAAAACGCCACATGATGGAAGAAAACGCAAAGGTAGCCACAAGGCTGGAATGTCCACCATATCATATGGCTATCCCAAAAGGTCACGTCAATAAATGGTTTGTGTAAAACCTCCACAGTTAAGTTGGACCATTATTTATGACGCTAAATATAAATGAAAAGGGTTTCTAAAAACAGCTCAGTGGAATGTCGTCCCAGTGGATGACTACAGAGTGCAGACTTGACTCCAGAGGAGCATCTGGAGGCTTTGCCTTTGTTTACGTCTGTGTCTCGTTCTCTGTCCCAGAACCAGTAGTGAGACAGGGCGCGCACACACACACACACACACACACATATTTCAAATCTTTCTAGCCTGTTATGCGTATGTGACCCACACACACACGTACGCTCAAGCTCAGCTTTTAGCATTACATCTCTTTCTTTCCCCTGCTCTCACAAACACACAAACACACACACACACGCACACACACACACACACACACACACACACACACACACACACACTCACAGACACACGCTGTAAACACACTCTTGCGCTTTCAGCGTCAAATCTCTCATTCTCTCGCACTCTGGCTCTTTCCCTGCTGCAACACACACACACATGCCTGCACAAAGCCCGGTGTTTAGATAGTTGGTGAAAGTCCGGGACAGGGAATCAGATTGGGGTTTTAGTGTAGAGGATCAAGGATTTTCCAAACCCAAGGCTCTATAGAAACCTCTGGCCATTTACTAGAAACCCCAGCTTTAATCTCTCCCTTTCAATCTCACACACAGATACTCGGTCTAATGCGGTATTCTCAGCTACATATCTCCGTTCTTTTCTCTCTCTTTATCTCTCTCTCTTTCTCCTCTTTACCTTGTGTGAGCCGTTGCGTTGAAAAAATTCATTGTTTTGTACATCTCTGTTTCTTAAACAGCTCGTTGCTTATAGAAGGATTATGTTTAGAAACCATGAAGTGGGCTCAGAGTCAATTTTCACCGTGTAGTTCTGTAGAAGGGAGATAAACGTGGAGAGCAGAAACATATTAGTGGGGTAGAATGGAAGCACAAGGACTCAACAGACTAAATGTATCAAGCGGTCTTTGTGGGAATGGTGAAAACAGCACCTTTTAAAAAGAACCTGGGAAGTCTCAGTGGATGTGGGGCAGTCTAAAGTGTTGAAAACACAGGCACATTTCCTGCCACTTCACCCTCTGGGAAATGAGGTTATAGTTACTGGGACTATGTACGTTTTGACAGCATGCAAAATATGATCTCCTGCCAACTCGTTCTAATATCGAGTTCTGTAAATGTGCTTGGGTGAGGTTTGTTTTCTTGGATCTGTTCCTGTTTTACACTTGTCAGTAAAGATGTTGTGGAGTCAACTGGAAAATCTGCCATAATTCCCACTGCTATTGTTTACATGCTATTATGCTGGGCTTTGCCATGGTGATTCTGAGGCGTGCTGTGGTGTGTGTGACGGGTTTTGCTAGCGCACACTCAAGGCAAACGGTACTGGAGAAAGTAGACTAAAGCCATACAGTATAATGACTGTTTTCTTTGTTTGTTAACTCTATTTACTGTGTGTGTGTGTGTGTGTGTGTGTGTGTGTGTGTGTGTGTGTGTGTGTGTGTGTGTGTGTGTGTGTGTGTGTGTGTGTGTGTGTTGACAGTGAGCGGCTGAAGAAGGCCCATGCCAGAGCCGAAGATTCAAAGATGGAGGACTTGAGACAGGATATGAGGTCCAAGGTAACAACAACATAGCTTCCTCTCTCTGTCCCCTGTCTCTGACCTCTAGTGGCTGGCCTCCACTTCCAAACTCACTTTACAGTGTGAAATATCCTCTGATACTAAGAGCAACAGTGACAGTTCAATTTCATAACCATGCAGTGTTAAAAGAACACCAAGAACACTGACTATGGATGTACTTATCCAGATGTATATTTAATCCTGTGAAGTGTGGATACCTATAGATACTTTATGGTGTTCATGTAGTATCGGCTATCTGGCTGTGCAGCGACGACATGGCATGCGTGCCCACACTCTCACACACGTTTCTAACACCCAAACAACCACGTCTTTTATTAGTTTGTGCCCTGCTCGCGACGTTTTCTCTTCCTCTGTCTGGCGGTAAGACTTGCTGAGGTTTTAGCGCTTTGCACGCCAAGACTTAGATTTCCCAAAAATGGCACGTGCACTCTGTTTATGCCCCGCGCACATTCACGGACACACACACACACACCCCCTTGCACACCCGTCCTTTCACTCTTGCTTCTCTCACTGTCTCTCTTTAATTCACATACACGCATATAAATACATTCACATTTGGCAAACTAGGTCAAAAACAGATTTCAAATTACCTGAGATGACGTATGTGGTCAATGTGTACGTGTCAGTGTGATGTGATATGTATTCAAACGCACACACACACAAATGCACACGCGCACACACACACACACACACACAAACACACACACACACTGCTGTCTGCGTTGCTTTTCTGTCCCCTTCAGACTTGTACCCATGAAGGGAAGTGGTTTCTCACTTTACACATTTTCATACACGGACACCAACCGCACACAAACACACCAAGGAGGAAGTGGTCGATGTCTCCCTCGCTCAAACACACGCACACACACACACATATCTTCTTCAAATTTTTTTCATCCTTGCCACCAGCAGTGTCAGTGTCAATATGAACACACAACTATAGCACAATATTTGTCTCACAGTTGCAGCCACAAGGCCACTCTTACACACAAACACAGACAGACATGCACGCAGGCACACATACACACATACCACCCAACCCCAGTGCCCTTAGAGACAAACGTGTTTGACTAATCTGTCTTTGCTTGTGGAAAGCCCTTTGTGGCCTTGGCCTCTGTGTCGTCAGTAGCTACCATAACTGGTCTTGTGGGCCTCTATCAGTTCACGTTTTCCTCTCTCACGTTTCCGTTTCGCCTTTCGACCATCTGTTCAGTGAGTCCATTTCTCTGAGTGACGAAACGGTCTCAAAAGAATGGCCTCACTGAACTTTGCTTTAAAACAAAATTCTGTGACATAGAAGAAAGTTAGAAAACTGTTACGTAAATGCATATTTGTCTACATTAAGGTGTATTTATTGTGAACATATTTATAATAATTTAGTCAGTCTCTTTGCCTTCCATGGTCCCCTAGCTGGAGGCCTCACTGGAGGAGCAGAGGACCCAGGATGCCTTGCGGCTGAAGGAACGGGAGGAGGGGCTACGCCGGGAGGTGGAGCTGGAGCTGACGATTGACAGGGAGAAGAGCCAGTCGCTGCTGCAGCGCTACCAGACGGAGGGCGGGGAGCTGCGGAGGGAGGTGTGGTGGGCGACTGTGATCTCAGTACGGGCCAAGGGGCAGAGGTGGAGGGACAGCAGCACACACCTCTCTGACCACGCTGCCTCCGCCTCTCTCTCTTTGTCTCTCTCGGGTTTGCCTTAGATTGTGAATCTCTCTGGCTAGCGGTGTTTGTCTTTACCGCTCTCACCGTCTCAAGCCTCTCTCCCGGTCTCTCTTCTTTGCAATGTTGACCGCTTTTCCACTTTTCAACTGCATAACTTACGGTGTCTGTCTTACTGCCTGCGTGCTTGCCTTTTTTTCCAGACCTGTCTATCTGTCTGTGTATTTGTCTGTCTGCCCATCTGTCTGCCTGTCTGCCCACCTGTGTGTATGTCTGTCTGTCTGCCTGCATGCCTGTCTGTCTGTCTGTCTGTCTGCCCATCTGTCTGCCTGTCTGCCCACCTGTGTGTATGCCTGCCTGCCTGCCTGCCTGTCTGTCTGTCTGCCTGCCTGCCTGTCTGTCTGTCTGTCTGTCTGTCTGTCTGTCTGTCTGCCCGCCCACCTGTCTGTGTGTTTTAAGTTTTCTGTTCATGTCCATCTGCCCTCCAGGAATGTAGGAATGTAAAACTCCCCCTCTTTTGTTCCTGGGTGTAATTGTTGTCTGATCTGTGTTTGTAGAACAGCCCCACGGCCGTGCAGTGTGTGTGTGTGTGTGTGTGTGTGTGTTTGGTAGTCGTTGGTAAGAGGTAGATACAAGGTGGCGGCTCCGCTGATCCAGAAGTTATGCTAAGGTTTCTGCCTCCCCCCACCTTAGGCTATCGAGACAGGGTACACAGTCACACACACCCACACACACGCAAACACACACACAACACACACAGACACACACACAGACTGAGTGAATTGGCTGTATAACCAGACATAGGGATTTAGAGACAGACGCAGACAGTGAGACAAAGAGAGAAAGAAGGAGAGAGAAAGATCAGAAGAGAGAGGTAGAGAGAGAGAGAGCGTGTGGACACATTGAAGCTTTTCTAATATAGAATATATGAGGAACGATCATTATGATCTCCCAAACATGGGACAGTGGAGCCACACCTTCTGACCTTGGTATGCAGTACTAATCTACACTCATATAATCCCGGCCCCAAATTCTTTCTCTTTCACCCTCTGGGTAGCAAATTCTCTTCATCAGTAAACCTGTTTAAATATAGATTGTTGGAATATGTCTCCATTTGTGATGAAGCGTAACACTCTTGCAGTGAAAAAATTTCCTCATTGTTTGGACCTGCGTTGTCCCCTAGCTGGAGGAGAAGGAAGAGGAGCTCCGACGGCTGAGGAGCAGTGCCGACTGGGCAGAGGAGGAGCTACAGCGGGAGAGGCGGGGCCGAGAGGAGGAGGGGCGACGGGCGCTGCAGACCTCCCAGCTGCAGGGGGCGCTGGAGCTGAGCCGGGCCAAAGCGGAGCTGTCCGCCCTGACGGACCAGAACACTGCACTGCAGGAGGAGGTGAGAGGGGGAAAGTGGCTAGACGAAATAGAGAGAGGTGAAGAACCTGAGCGGCGGAGGAAGGGAGGACAAAGAAGAGGACGTTGCTGCCGCCATAGCCTGTCTGGAGTTTTTAACGGCCAAAACTCTGGCTGCATTTAAAAAGGCTAGATGAAAAAGTACTGGAGAGAGAGAGGGGGTGGGTGAGAGAGCGAGAGAGAGAGAGAGAGAGAGAGAAAGAGAGAGAGAGAGAGAGAGAGAGAGAGAGAGAGAGGGCCAAAGGAGAATAAACTAAGGGTACAAGGGACACAGAGTCAACGAGTCCCACAGACAAGGACCATAAAGAGCACTGTCGTTATGAACAAGAGCCACTCTGTTAGACTGGTGCGTGCATGCGTGTGTGTTTATGAGCGTGTTGACACGCAGCCTCATGTCTTGAGGGGGGTAGTCTGAGAGTGCAGTCACGGCACTCCTCATCTGCCTCCGTCTAGCACGGAGACACACACACACACTCCCACACATGGCCATTTACCCCGTCTCCATTCCGTGACCTCGCCTGCTCTGTTGTCTTTCTCGAATTCTCCTTTTTCCTCCTACCTTTTCTCTCCATCCCTTCCTCCCTCCTTAAGCCATCCCTCCTGCCTTTGAGTTGACAGGTCAGCCAGGTCACTGCTGTCTCTCTCTTTCCTCTTCAGGGTTTCCTCTGTCTCTCACTCAGCTTAGCCACGCCTTAGTTTAGCTCTCTCTCTCTCTCCATTTCCTCTCTGTCCATCCTTTCGTGTGCCCCTTCCTCCCCCGGGCAGGCAGATCTGTGGTGGCCCCGTCTCCCTGGCTGCGTGCGAGGCTTCAGAGAGTGTCAGAGGTGCTGTCGGACCAGGAGGTCTTATCGCCTACCATCTCCAATACTCCATCTGACTCATTCTGGTATCTCCTCTTTATCCCTCGCGCTCTGTCTCGGCCTTCCCCCAAATCTGATTTTCTATAGCCGCGCATATCCTGTTCCACCCCCCCCCCCCTTCTTCTCTCTCTCCATCTCTTTCCACCTCTCCCTCTCTTGCCATCTTATTCAAAACCACGCTCCCGTCTTCCTGCTCTGTGATTGTATTGATCTTTGTTGACGGGCGTGTCTGTGTGTGTGTGTGTGTGTGTGTGTGTCCGGTGGTGGATGGATCGTTAAGCGAGAGAGATAATGGGCTCTTTGATCGTGACCTTGCGATATTTCCTCAACCCTCTCTGTTGCTAAGAGACCGTGGCAATGTCAAGGCGACTCTGTTGTTGATTGTGGATGAATAGCTGATTTAGTTTGCGGGGGCACGCACTCTCTCCTTCCCTCACACACACACACACACACACGGACCCACACGGTAAGGATGTTCGCACTTCTGTCCTCTCGGCTTGATGTTAATTGCACTCAGCTGGAGGTTGCCAGCACATTTGTGAACTACGGGGGTAATGGACACACACACACACACACACACACACACACACACACACACACACACACACACACACACACACACACACACACACTACCTTATTAGGCAAGGTTGGAGGATTTCCGGCCTTTGCCTTTTGGAATGGATCAGTGCATCAGTGCTGTCGGTTTATAGTATCCTTTGATTTCCTGCCTCTCTCTCTCTCTCTCTTTCTCTCTCTCTCTCTCTCTCTCTCTCTTCCTCTCTCTCTCTCTCTCTCTTCCTCTCTCTCTCTGACTCTCTTTCTCTCTTTCTATTTTCCGCATCTCTCTCTCCCTCTCTCGTTTGTTCTGTTTCTGGCTCGCACTATGGCTCTCTGTCTCTCTCTATCTCTGTCCATCGTTCTCTTTTCCTTCTCTCCCGCTCTCTCTTTTCTGCTCCCTTGCTCCGTTGCTTGCTCCGTTGCAGAAACAATCGGGGTGGACAACCCTGAAAGGTCACTCTGTCTGGACGAAAGGACATGACAGATTGCCCTTTGCCCTTTCACCTTTCATCACTATTCCTGGGATCAGGGCATTACACACGCCAGCCGGGCGAAAGGGGGGGTGTGTATGTCTAGTCGGTGTAGACCTGGGTTGGGTCAGAGGATTGGATGACCTATTGGTGGCTGATTCACCAGAACACTTGAGTGTGTAAGAGGAGCTAGAGAAAGAGGTTCACAGTGCATCAAAGACACACACACACACACCCACACACACACACACACACACACACACACACACACACACACACACATACACACACATTTTAAGAGACATGCACAACACAATTAATTATGAACAAGGGAACATTGACTCCGTTACATACTATGTTCACTTGTGTGTGTGTGTGTGTGTGTGTGTGTGTGTTTGATTGTTTGTGTGTGTTTGGCTGTTCCACATCTATGTTGTCAAGAGGCGTGCCTGGTTCCAATGTCCTGTGATGCAACAGACGTGTGTTGGCTTGGGGAGGTGGTGTGTGGCTTGGAGTAGATTAGAGAGGGGGTAGGGGCTTTGGTGAGGCGTGGGGTGTACATTTAACACCCCTGTCATCCAGCTCTGTCTCTACTGCCTTCCTGTAGGATCACAGCACCAGCTAACGTAAAACACATTCACTAACACACGCGGCAGATTATACCCATGCGTGCAGACACACACACACACACACACACACTAAGAAACAGGGGTGCATGTTTATTTTCGCGCACGGGCAAAGGGATATATACAAACCTATGCAGTTTGCACACATACGCACCCTAACACATATGCACATGGTGTGATACATACACACACACACACACACACACAGACACACACACACACACACACACACACACACCCACACACACACGCAGTGCAACGTCTCTATCATCAAGGGTTTCCCCTTATTAAACAGGCAGGGCGCAGATGTGGCCATGCAGAGGGGGTGCAGAGGGTGGAAGTCGCATGGCTGCACATGCTGACAGACAGACACAGGACAGGCCCGCCCCACGCACGCCCTCCCGCACACTCTCCACACCAACACTCCGAAAGCCCCCCCACCCCCCAAAAAGGTTTTCACTTCAATCTTCCCCTCACTCTTTGGCACTCCCTCTAACTTTCCCAAGCTCCGCAACACACACTTACACACACACACACACACACACACACACACACACACACACACACACACACACACACAATCCCCCACATACCTCAGTCCCAAACACACACACACACCCTTTTTTACACGCTTCAGATGGCTTTGCTGCGGTCTCCTGCTGTTCTGCTGTCTGTCCTGTAGAGGCCACTGTCCTCGTTGACCCGCACACGCACCGCTCTCCACTGAAACACCACGTGTCTGGCGTGAGAGCGCCGCGCTGATCCTTGCAGAGTGGCACGCTGTCCCCGAGGACAGCCACGAGTCCTAGGATGAACCCTCTGTTCTCTCCCCTCCAGCCCAACGTGTCTCCCCCTGGTCTGTCTCTCTGTTTTAATTCTCCTTGTGTCTGTTGGCCCTCCATTGCTCCACGGCCTCCTGTGTATGTCCTGCCTGTTGGCTGGGCTGCCTCTCTACTCTGTGGCACCCTGCAGAATCAATACTGTCCATTTCGATTGTGTTTCAAGGACATTCTTGCCGACTTTCACGTTTATTTCATTTTATTAATATATTGTTGATATTGTTCTACCCCGGAATCCAAATCTTTCAAGGAGCCCAGTAAACCCAACTTTTATTACGCTGTTCAAGGTGTTTATTGAATGGGACCGCAGAAATTATTACATTTCGGAAGCAGTGCTCTGTGTAGTTCTTTTGTTGGCTTGGATCTTTCGGAACGTAGGTTTATGCTATCGTTCCGGTCCCAGGTCCTTTGTGTTCCGAGGGAACGCTTTCTGGGTCTTGTCGACCCGGTCTGCTCAGAACATGTCGTGCAGGATAGGAATTAGAACGCTCTCTCTCACTGACATTTGATTCATCGGAACAGCTCCTTAACATGTTGGAGTGTTCCTATCACGGCTGAGTGGTCTTAGAGCCAGAGAAATAATTCTCTGTTCCCGTTCTTTTTGTTATCCCAGGCAGACAAGTTGAGATAAGTGTGTAAAGATAAAATTAACAATTTTGTGGTGTATTTTGGAAGTTTTTCGCACTCTTTTACTCTTTTACATCTCTCACCCTCTCCTCCTTACAGGTAGTGCTACTGCAGGAGACAGTGAGGAGGGAGTGCGAGGAGCGAGGGGAGCTTACTGCTGCTCTAACCCAGGCTCGAGAGCAGCTTCTGGGGCTTCAAACCTCAGCTTCCCCCCTGTGTGCCTGCGGACCCCTACAGCACCCCCAGAACCAGCACACACACAGAGGAATGGAGCATCACAGCCCCCAGGATCACACACGCACCCCCCTCACCCGCTCACTCACCCCGAGGCACACCCTCCGGCCATCCCCGCCCTACTCAGAGCAAGTGGGAGGCCGGGGGAGGGACAGGAGGAGTGTGGCGTCGTGGCACGGTAGCGGGGGAGGAGGGGGAGAGAGGGCGGGAGGGGGAATGCTGCCCAAACTGACAGGTGCTGGGGGTGAAGTCCAACGCAGTGTCCGCTTAGTGATGGGGCGAAAGGAGAGGCTGTGAAACAAAGCACACACACGCAACATTTTTTGGTTTTGCCCACATTAAATCACCAGACAGTAGGGCCACAGTACAAACTCCTACCACGGACACGTGCTACCATGCGCATTCACATGGAGAAATGGTGTGCTTTTAAACATGAGGGGAGGGAAAGGGACAAAGAAGGGCTGCCACCCTGTCCATCTGGATGGACACAATGAGTGAAGTCACTTCACCCAGCAGACACGGCTACTTAGTTTTGGTTCACACGCACACCAGCTCAGTCCCCCGGCGCACGCCTGTCCCCACTGTCCCACAGACATGCACTTGTTTTCTCACACACTCTAAAACGCCCTCGCTCAGTGTCAGTGGCACGCTCAGGGTTGCTCTCTTTCTCTCTCTTTCTCACGGACCCACATGCACACACACACACACACACACGTTTATCAGGAAGGCAGGCAATATGGAACCTGACAACACAACATCGCCTGCCACCCGCAGACACAAACAAAGACCTGGCAACCACACCCACTAACTCAAACACATCAAAGGAGCACGCACAGATACACACATGCAGACACACAGACTCTGTGCAAAAACCTTTTCTCCCTCTTCAGATCTCGCGTGTTTCTGACATCAGTCACTCTACGCACAGTCTTTCCGTCTCTGCCCTTATCCCTTCCTGCATTTGGGAAAGCTTTGTGGGAGAAAGTGTGCGTGGCACGGAACTCATTTCCGTGCTTTACTGCCACACATGGAAAGCTTTCGGTTTGACCTCTTTTTCTGTAACGCAAGCACTACAAAAACTTGTGATTGCCCTTCAGCTGAATCCAAACGCACTTACGAAGATGTTTTTGCAACAATATGCATATTTGTTTATAATATTACATGTGAAACACATTTACAGAGATGGAAACGATGTTAACAATGATGATCCGCTGTTATCTTCTATTAAACTCACTTTCTATATTTGCTTTGTCCACATTAATCCTCTTGATTTTATAACGTTTACTGTCAAGCCTGTTTTAAATTGGTTTGATGGTCTGAATTTTTTCTTACATTTTTATGGTTATTGCAAAAGTACTTAAGTAGTGGTGTGTGTGTGTGTGTGTGTGTGTGTGTGTGCGTGCAATATTCACACTCTTCTTCCAGATGCACTCCTGACCTTTCACCTTTCCTTTCATCCGCTCAGCAGCCGCCGCCTCACTTCCTGCCACCGTGACCTGCTCTTCCTCCTTGGTGGGCTTTGATGAATGCCAGGTCTTTCAACACCAGCCAGAGAATACGGATAGCATACTCTGACCTGTCTGTCTCTCCTTATCTCTCCCTCACTCCCTCCCTCTCTTTTATCTTACCAGGTCCTTCGTTTTTTTTTATTCCGCACACTCTTGTTTGTTCATGCCCTTTCTTTTTTTCTTCTCAATCCTTTCCCAAGTGGCCCTGCCTCTGTTTTTCTATGTGTGTGAATTCGCCAGAGGGAGTGTGGTACTGAAAGATATCTAACCAGAACTTACCCGGATTTTGCTGTGCATGGAGGGTATATGTTTCAGCGCACGCTCAACATCATGTAAAATGAGTCACGTCCGTTTAACAAAACAGCCGCCTACACACACACACACACACATACACGCATATATGCTGAGGGAACTGAAAGGTAATTATAATAGCTGAGCAGGCAAGCACACGTGTCTCAGGGGAATCTGTGTGGGGAGACATTCCCCAGGGAGTGGTGTGCGCTTATGTGTACAGTAGAGCTAACCTCTCGTTCGTCATAGGGCGTCCCTAACCCCCCTCTCGCTTATGTTTTTATGGCCATTCCAGAAGGCTCCGGTCCCATTAGCTCTCCCACACCCACAATTACCGTTGCTCTGGCAACCAGTGAGAAAAGAATGCTCAGTATTCTAGTCGCTATGACGAGGGCATAAGCAGGCGGTTGAGATGGGGGAAGGGGGGGGGGGGGGGGTTAGGTGTGGGTGTTTGTTAATGACAAAAGGGACAATGCAATCTCAGTGCTCTCCCTTATGGCCCTTTAGTGGCCATGTTTATTTAATTTATTTTTTACATGCTGTCATGTTGAAATAAAGTATAATAAATAAAACAGATTAGCCTAGTGAATGGAACTTCCTGTAAAATAGACAATTCAATACATTCACACCTTTCAGATTTTTTAAAGACAGTCTAATTTGTGAATACCTTGTGCTTCCAAAACATAACCAAAGACGGATATTTGGAAAGCACGGTCTAAATAAAAGTAAGTGGCGTTATATATTCTTGGTATGAGTGATTCACCCTCAATCTACAAAACCGAGTGTGTTCATCAGCAATGCCGAGGGGCCCCACATTACTGTTTGTTTTACATTATTATTTGTGTTTAGAATAATTGATGTGTTGATCATTCCCCGCCATTGAACTTCAACCAACTCATGAATGCTCTCCCTTGTTCTGTTCATCCAATCCATTCATACAACAGCTACTCTGTGTGTTAGCTCTATTACAGTGTTATTGGGACCCATGACAATGACGTGTGTGCACACACAAACGCACCATTTTTTAAAATAATTTCCTAATAATAACATGCTAATGCTAACACAATTTATGACCATACATAAGTAATAACGCAACAACTAACACACAAGATTTTTGTGTCACCCCAAAAACAACACAAACTCAGCTGTGCAACTTCAGTGTCACTGTTACAAAGCTGTTATGTGAGTTTGTGTTGTTTTGGGGGGTGTTACAAAGCACTTTGTAGCATTTGTTTTGAGATAATTAACATTTTTTATTATTATTATTACTACTACTGTAGAGAGTTCTCACAAACCAAACAAATTTGACCCCCCATGACCAACTTCCTCAGCCATCCTTTATTATCCCCACACTTTAACGTCTGTGAATCTCTACTGCCCCTATCTGGCTGATTACAAGATCACAAGTGATCACTTTTCTGATTGTAATGAAAATCACACGTGTAGCTTGCAGCAGTTTTGCTAGACACGAAATATTTAGGGAATCTGATCATCAGAAAAAACTTGGAATGGGGGCTGCATATAGTATTGATCCAGAAGAATGTCTCATAATTTGTAAAAATTGACTAAGATTCATAGGTTTAAAAATGTAAACCTTTGGCTACGTGGTAATACTGTTGGCCTCTTCGAACTCTACCCCCCTGCTGAAAGTCACATGCCTAGCCATTCATTGACAGCGTTGGACAGATTACTTGGAAATTGTAATCAGCTACTGATGAAAAATTACATTGCGAAAGAATTAACGAGAAAAGTAATTATTTGGATAGTTTTAAAGGTGTTATTGTTGGTATATTATGGTATTATTGGATATTTCTTTTACTCATCTGGCCTAATGCATTGCTCTTAGGCAGCCTCAAACTATGAAAATATTTATCTAAATTTAATGAATCTGTTGTGCCACAAGGTCAGTGAGTGAATAAGGAGAGCGAACAGCTTGTGTGCTTGTTTATGCCAACAAAGTAATTTGTCTAATTGTCTAATTGTTTAATTTAAATAGATTAGCTCTGCAAAATAATCACAAAGTAATAATCCGTTCTTGACAGTAACTAATGCAAGAAACCTGCTAAAGGAGGGGGAATTAGATGTGAAAAGATTTTGGCCTCACCCATTGCAAGAGTTCACACATATGCAAAACTTTTCAGATGCTACTGCTATTGTTAGTTGTATATCTGAGGATAATACACTAGTTCTAAAATACATAAATTGCCAGATTATTTTGCATTGTAGGCCTGCATTTCATATTAGGGCCTACAACAAACTGAACCTCCCACATAATATACTATATTATTAAACGTCTAACATTTCTTCAAATGACGCGATGCCATATCAATAATAGTACAACTCAATTATAATCCCGAAATTCCTATCTAAAGTTTCCAGTGTGAATTGCTGTTTTTCCTAGAAAACGGGATAAATGCCACTGGATTTGAAAACAGGGTTGTTTTGGCGGATGGATATATTTAACATACAGAAAACATGGGGACTTTCCAGTAAACAGCGTCACTACCTTGTCTGCTTAATGACTCACTTCCGTGAAATGATTAGGACACTCGAGAACCCAGAGTTCTTCAGTGTTCCCTGCCCTGCACGATACGATTATAAGTATCAAGCTCCTGATTAATCCTCTATTTTGCCAATCACACAATAAAATATTAGCAATTTTCTTTCTTTTTGGTAACAGTTCGATTTTTTGTTCCATAATATTAGCATAGAACAATTATTTAACAAAATTGACGGGAACTATTTGTTGATAAAGATAACGCGGATGAGCATTTAGAATTCAAAACGATGACGTCACCATGTGACACCTCCTCCGCCGTCGTCCGTTGAAGCTGGTTATTTCCACTTCTCGGCCGTGCTATTTTATTTATGTTAAATATGGCCACAGGGTCCATCTCCGCAACACCAAATACAACCGCAAATAACGATGGAATTCTTATTGGTGACAAAGTTTACTCCGAGGTTTACCTTGCTATTGACAATTCTCTCATACCAGAAGAGAGACTCTCGCCAACACCGTCAATGCTTGATGGCCTCGACCTGAACACTGAGACCGACCTTCGAATCCTTGGGTGCGAGTTAATTCAATCGGCTGGAATTCTCCTGCGGTTACCACAGGTTAGACTACTGACATTAAAACGCATTCATTTACACTAATAACTATTTACTGTTGATTGGTCGATAGAGCCGATTTTTACGTTATACTTTTCAAAAGGAATGGCAGAGGCTAAGCTAACTGGCTAGTGTAGCGTGCATGAATTAAAATGGCGGATATCTATTGTGTAACACTATCACTAACGTTAGCTGATGCAAGAAAAATGACAGGTGCCAGTACGTCATGCTGTGCGTTTTCCCCTTTTTAGGTGGCTATGGCTACAGGACAAGTACTGTTTCATCGGTTTTTCTACTCCAAGTCGTTTGTCAAACACAGTTTTGAGGTAAGCAGGAGGCTCTTGTGTAATCTTCGTGTTGGGTAGCTAGCTAGCGGTTACGTCAAACACTAGCTGTCTGGCTAACCAGTTCCAACGTAATGAATACGTTGTTTTGGGCAGCCATATTGTGTTGTGCTTTCCTGTAGCTAAGCTAATAACTACCTTGATATCTTGACCCATGGCAGTTTTTGTTTTTTAAAACCAGTACATAATTGACTTCAACTACGAAAAACGTTTTCCTTTACGCAGATTGTTGCCATGGCCTGTGTCAATTTGGCTTCCAAGATAGAGGAAGCTCCACGACGAATAAGAGATGTCATCAACGTTTTTCACCATTTGCGGCAGAGTAAAGGAAAAAGGTAAACATCAACTTTACTTTCCGAAAAAGATTCAAACACTGTGACAAATCTGACATTGCCCTGTTCATTTATTTCACTAACGTTACTGTTTTTCGTCTATGCTGTTAACTTGTACTGTATTGATGTTTAAGTGCCCTTCTGTTGATCCATGTACTCTAAACCATTTTAAAACTTTTCAGTTTCCTCGTCACTGATCAGTGGTAGTTACAGCAGTAAATACATGGCTGTCCTAACATTTGACCAGATTAGTGAGATTTAGTGTACAGTTACATTTGAGTTTTTTGAGATATCACAATTTGAATAAAAGACATGGCGCACTTGCTTTATTAGTGTGCCTTTGTCGTTAGCTTTAAAATAGACGTAAAAGATCTGTTCAGTGCCCAAATTTAAATGCTGTGGTATTAACTTGGGTTCTCTTTTCCCTTGCAACCAACTAACAGCGAACCAGCTACATTTACCAAAGCCTGGGTGATGTGGAATGGTACGTAGAGATGAAGCAGTCGGCATGACAACCATGAGCGAGGTGTCGCTTCTTCCCCCTCACCCCCCCTCCCGAGGGAGACGCCCGTGGTCTGAGTCACTGCGGGGCACTGGGATCGGGGATGACAGGTTGGCCGAAGGTCCTAGGCCCCTGGGGCGCCTTGGGGACTCCTGTGGTGTCTCAGTCTAAGGTTTTGGGTGTCTGCGTGCGGCCCCATGGGTAATGTAGTTGTTCAACTGCTCTACACTGTGTATTTACTACTACAGAGCTACCCGCATTCACCAAATGTCATCCATGGCTCCAACAGAAATATCACACTTATCCTGCCTCAAATGTTTCTAGACTAGGGTCTACCAGTATTGTTTTATTTTTTGGCTAGTATTGCATTTTAGTCGATTAGATAAGGAATTAATTTATGGGTTTAGTTCAAAGTTTAGCATAACATGTTTATGCTTGAGGCATTACAATAGATGGGTAACTTTCGATATATTGTTAAGGTGCCAAAGTACAAAGCCTGATTATTGAACACTAATTAATCAATAATTAGAGGCGTGCTTTGTTCAGAACTTTGAGAGAGGCCAGTCAAATGTTCAGATCTTTTTTATTTTAATTGTCGAAAAACAAGTTACAGATCTGGTTGGACAATGACTTGCAAAATTGCCGGTCTACTTATTTTACACGACATAAGGCGTGCATTTTGAAAGATACTGTCCTAGATACTTTTGATTGTTCTTCACTATTTGCTCAGAGTTAGTGTAGTATTTGAATCTGTCCTAACGGATAATGTAAATAATTATGTCCAACATTTCATTCAACCATGGTATCTAAGAACATTAAGTCTGGCAACTTCTTTATTTTACTTACTTCTGATCTTTCTGTAAAGGCATAATGTGTTGTTTACGCTGTTGTCTCAGATAGGGTCAGTACAGTCAGAGTGATATCTATTGGTGCTAATGGCATTAAATTGCAGATTTTGATTTGCTTTTCCTGCTGATGCATGGAGTTATTTCAGTTCCTGTCTTTTTGCTCTCCATGCTATTTAACAAGTACGTGGTAGTTTGGAAGAACTTGCCCAGTTTGTTAGTTAGGTGATGTATTTTCCAATGTACGGTGTGAGGAAAGTGTACCGATATGTTCTTTGAAGTTGCTGTTGATCTGTGTTGATATTTCTGTTAAAACTGTGAGACATGGTGATTGAGGGGGAGATTGGACAGCAGCACTCAAAAGCTGCCACTGAAATCACAGGAGTCACCAAATCCCCATAAACCTTAAAAGAATACAGTAGGACCTGTTGCTTTTAGTTGGTTGAAAGGGACCAGAGTAAAGGAGTCGAAGAAAGCAGAAGGGCACTTTCTTTGTCTGACTTTTGTTTTCTTTGAACCATTGGGGAAAACTTTGTTTTCATTATTTTACAAACTAGGAGTGCAAGTTCATTGATACTTGATCAGAACTACATAAATACCAAAAACCAAGTCATCAAAGCGGAGCGGCGGGTCCTGAAAGAGCTGGGCTTCTGTGTGCATGTCAAGCATCCCCACAAGGTGAGTTCCTCCGGCACTCCTCACACTGCACCTCACGCATGCTTTTCAACCACATGGACCAGTTCACCATTTTACAGCAGAGGGTAGTAAGGGTTATGATTGGGCTTGCTGACGTGACTATCAGGAAGCCACATAACTAGTATCACTTCTCGGAACAGGCCTGTGGTTGAAACAATTTGATGCACACACCTAGGGGGGACCGGTAAGCCGCTCTTTGTTTGGCAGCTGTTATGAAATATGCAATTCTTGTTGTTCCAGATCATCGTCATGTTCCTTCAAGTCCTGGAATGTGAGAAGAACCAAACACTGGTCCAGACTGCCTGGTAAGTTCCCCCACCCCCTGGCTACGTCACTATGTCTGATGACCTGCAAGGCTTTTCTGTTGGCCTCCACCCAAACCCCACCCTACATATCATTCCACCTCTTTATTCTCTCATGGATCAAGTTGCTTCTAACTTCCAACCTGTTTTGTGACTGTCTTGTGCCCCTATATGGCTCAGTTTTACAAGTCTTATTGGTTGTAGTGCCAGGGGAACAGCGTTTAACTTTGTCCTTTCTCTCTACTCTTTGATTAAAGGGTAGTCCATGCTGGTAAGTCTCATAAAGAACCTCTGAACTCTGCCTCCTCCAACCACATGACCTCAGGAAGCTCCCCCCCATTGGCTGGCTGACCCTCTCCAGACAGCCAATCCAGTGAGAGCTCTGTGCCGAGAATCACTGAAGGGGGCGGGCCGTTCTCAGCTGCCAACATCGTCTTGTTTTCTCTTTGGGGTGTTTCAAAAGGATTTGTATTTTTTTGGTTTGCTTAACAGGTGTTAACTGTTAAATGTTACATATTTTTTCCAAGTAGCTGTAGATTACAATTGTTCAAATTGTTTTTTTTTTTGGTTTACTTGCATTCAGATTTGAAGTAAACGTAGAGTGCAAATGTTTTCCCCCCAAACCTTAGATCTGGGTACGTCTGTTTTCAATGCAGTAGTGCACTGTTGATCTGTCTCTTGTCCCCAACTGACGTGGTGTTCAGACGTGTGTCTTACAGGCTGCTCCAGCTCAGGACCTGTCTCTCAGCCACCCGGCAGTCTGTCAGTCGATACCTACCCGTATTGGACCCCAAGTCCAGGGCTTATGTACTAAATAGCCATTTAGGACGGGGGGAGGGAGGCACTGTGTGGTCTGGTTCTTGTAAATCCCTCTACGTAGCCTTGACCTGATGGCACTGTTTATGAATGGAAATGCCCCAAGATCTGCACGCACAATTTCCTCCCCTGTGCACTGCTCCTTAGAACAAACATGTTGCGCCCACGTTGTTTTCAATGTGTCAAGTCTGTCTGTTACTCTGCTGCCAAAAACCTTACATAGCCAGTACACCATTAGACTGGGACATTTTCGGAGCAGGATCACTCTGTTCTTTTCTTGCTTTCTGTTTTGTTCTTGTACGACATGTATGTCTTCGACATGGATGTCCACATCAACCCCACATTAGACAAAGATTTTCTTTGAATTTTTGCCAGCTCTGTGGCTAAAATCTGATGTCTAGTCATTACTATCACTGGCATCGTACCCTATTTCTATCAAGACACATGGGTCCCCCTTCATCTAAATTCACTCATGTCACCTTCACAGTGCTGTAGTAATGACTGCTGGGAAAAGAAAAGCGTAGCAAGGTTTGAGTGCTCAGGGATAGTCATGCCATTATTGTTTTTTAACTCTTCAGTTTACCTCCATACAATTTTCTATATTCAAAGTTGTATTTTCATCAGACTGGTAGTTTTACCGTATGTTGGCTTAAACACATCTACTTTTCTCACATCACTCCTTATCTATAAACAATTTGTTTATACTAATCCTAAAACTAGATGTTTGTTTTGTGTCCAGGGGCAGCTCTGCCTGATTGCACCGGTCACACTCAGGTTTTTTCAAACCAATGCATAGTTTACTTCAGAATTTCAGAAGTGTTCTGAAATCTGGAGCATCACTTTTTGCTGCATAGACTTTTCAGAGTTAACCACCCAAAGTAAGAAAAAAGCATTTGAAGGGTGTTCCATTTCCAGCACAGCATGCAATCTTAATTTGTGCGACTGACCCCATCTGCATGTCATGATGTCTGTATTGTCTGCCAGACCCCACCCAGCCCAGACGTACTCTCGCTGCCCCTATCATTCCACAAGACCCCCAAACTATGCAACCTCTGCTATGAAACATCTGCATGCGTACATTTCTGATGGCGTGTCAATTTTCTTGTATCAGTAGGTTTGGGCTAGTTTGTGTGCCATGTCAGTGAGCTGTGTTTATAGCACGGTAAGGTTTTTTGACGCGGGGGTCTGCCTCCTGCCTTGAGCTATATGGCCAGTCTGTTTCCTGTCTTCTGGACCGTATGCCGGACAATGCCAACATGGATGTACCAGAGAGAAAGGAAGGACAAAGTTAAACTGCAGTCTGTGTGTTTCTGTGTCTCATTCTGCTGTGGGACTTAGTTCAGTGTTGCCACCAACATTGTTTCTGGATGACTATTCACATGAGGGTAATGTGCTATTGGTCCCAGCTTAGCACTCTGAACTAGTTCAAATGGTTCTAGAAAAGCCATAGACCTGGTGATGGTGCTGGGCTGGGTTCAAACACCTTTAGGTCTCCACACCACAATACTGAGAGGGTTCATTCTGGACCCCACTGGCCTGGCTCTTAACAGGACTACAGGCCCCGGCCGCTATGGCACATCTCAGTGCTGTGGTGTTCTCCAGGACCAGGGATGGTGGTTGCACTGCCGAGGTGGAGTTGAGGATGTTGCAGAGAAGATGCTATGTTGTTCCTCTCTGCTTGTGTGTCTGTAGGAACTACATGAACGACAGCTTGAGGACCAACGTGTTCGTGAGGTTCCAGGCCGAGACCATCGCCTGTGCCTGCATTTACCTTGCTGCCCGAGCCCTGCAGGTGGGTACTGGTGCGCCTTGCCCTGTTGTCCTAGTGATATTTCTTAGCTGTTCACCCTCCTTTTTTGTCTTAGTTTCTAGTTTTTTTTGTCATTTTAGGGAAACATGGAGTAGTGTGCAAACAAAGTCAAGGCTTGGCAGACGAGGAGCGTGAGAGATTGACTACTCCATGTTTCCCCTTCAGTTGTAATCTCGATGGTGCATCTGTCTCGCCCTCTGCCCTTAATACATCTTAGTCAAAGCTCTGATGTGCGCTGCTTCCTCTCTGCCACCAGATGGCGCTGCCGTCCAGACCCCACTGGTACCTGCTGTTTGGAGCCACCGAGGAGGAGATCAAGGACATCTGCCTCACCACCCTCAAGCTGTACACCAGGAAGAAGGTAGGCTCCCTAAATGACACTTTGACCTGTTCTCCCCCTCTACCAGTCCTAATCCCTGAAGATGAAGCCTTCACAGTAAGTCCTTCATCACCACCAACCTTTTCTAATAAGTCTAATGGTAGATGTCAGATGTGTAAGAGTCTGTTGTACGTTGAACCTTGTAAAGAGTAGTCTGTGTGTGTCCTCCCCAGCCCAACTACGATCACTTGGAGAAGGAGGTGGAGAGGAGGAAGATGTACCTGGCTGAGGCCAAGCTGAAGGCCAAGGGCCTGAACCCTGACGGCACCCCGGCTCTGTCTACGCTGGGAGGGGGCTTCTCTCCAGCCTCCAAGCCCTGTGAGTTCACCATCTTTACCTCATGAAGTTCTCTTCAGTCACCGTAGAAACCTTTCTACTGGACACCTATGTTTTTCGACAAAGATATATATTTTTATGTTGTCCTGATCAGCTGGTTATAAATCAGTCAGAAGGGAATGTGACTGTCCTTATGCCTGTCTGTTGTGTCGTGTCCCCAGGTTCTCCCGTGGTGAAGACTGAGGAGAAGTCTCCCAATGCCCAGAGCCTGAAGGCTGTGAAGAAGGAGCCCGACTCCCGGGGACAGACTGCCAAGAGCCCGCACAACGGGTAAGGATTACACAGACAACACAGACGTTGGAAGCTAAAAGAGTAGCTGTTTTTGTTTTGAATGTCATGTTCTGTTCTACACCCTTTGACATCCAAATGGTTCGGCTTCCGTTCCTACTCAGCTCTTTGTCTTGGTTGCAGGCAGAGAAAGGAAGCAAAGATTGGGAGGAACAGCAGGAGTGGGAGTCGCTCCAACTCTAGAACACGCTCTCGCTCCAGGTCACGCTCCCCTCGCAGACAGTAAGTGCTCCCTAACCTGAGTACCAGCCTGTGTGTAAGTACACAAGCTCTGGCCAAGCCGTGCCTGTTCACTCCACTACTCAACTTCCTTAGTGTTGTCTTGTCAGTGAAAGGGAGTGGAACTGTCTGACTCTCTTCCCTCTCTCCTCTGTGTTCCGTAGTTACAACAGCAGACGCAGTCGCTCTGGGACCTACAGCTCGCGCTCGCGCTCCCGCTCTCACAGCCGCAGTGCCTCGCCGCGGCGCCATGCGCCCTCGCCCCTCCTCCCCCACCTCAAGTCCAAGCCCAGCCACCATGGCAGCAGCGACCCCAAGTCCACGGGTCGCCGCAGCAACAGCGGGGGGGGAGCAGCCCACAAGAGGAAGCGCACCCGCTCCAGGACGCGCTCGCCTGCCAAAGGAGAACGGGAACGGGAGAGAGAGCGGGAGCGAGACCGCAGCACCGCCGACCTCTCCTCTTCCAAGAAGCACAAGCACGAGAGGGGGGGCGGCCATCACCGTGGTGACCGCAGGGAGAGGTCACGCTCCTACGACAGGGACAGGGACAGAGAGCGAGACCGCGCCCACAAGAGCAAGCATCACAGCAGCAGCCACTCGGGGCACGGACGCCATCGCCGCTGAACACACACACACACACACACACACACACACGTACTCTGGGCCCCAGGGAACAATCGGTGGTTTGACAACGCAGGAGACTGATGAAAGCAATCCACTCAATCCTTTGCCTCCACTTGTCCTGGTTATGTCACGTCAGTGCTTGTTAACATGCAGGTAGGGGAGGGTTTGTGTATCACTTTTCTTGGTATTACGCTAGGTCAAGATTATGTGCTGTTGTTGACCCTTTTTTCTTTACTTATGATTTCATCAGTTTGTTTCTTTTTGGTCTTTTAACCGCATATTCCATCGCTATGATTTTTCTCAACTTTTGTTTAAATGTAAAGTTATGGACTTGGACAAAGCGTCATATTTACAATGTAAAAGATGGTTTAAAGTGCTTGTGTATTGTGAACGCTTTGATTTATAAAAGCAACTGCTCAGTCAAGGTATGAAGGAATGAAAGAGTGAATGATTAGATGAATGAATGAATGAAACAATGTACAACCATAAAAGGATCTTTCAGGAAAGGCATCAAGAACACTTTGCCCATGGAACTGGCCGACAAGGAGAGTTTATGTTCAGTCATTTCTGTGGACACATCTTTGCTAACGCCATGTTCTGGACTCGAGCAAAATTTCAAAACTGGGGGTTCTTTAGACAAATATAGGCCATATTTTTTTACAACTGGATGCAGACTCTTTGATTTCGGAACCTTGTAGGATCGTGGTTAATTTGTTACACTGGTTTTTAGTCTGCATGTGTTCATGTCTGATTTTTACTCAATAAAAAACAGGAAAAGCAATTGTAACATGACTGTTCTGTTTTGTGGTGTTTACTAGAATGGATCTTGCTCTAAAAAAGTATTAATTATTTAACAATCGACCCATCTGTTATAAAATGTGTCACTATCTGTTAATGTGTATAATGAGAACTAAAACCAAACGGTATATTGATAAATGTGTGTGTAATAGGCTACATCTTTACCTGTTGCAAACGTGAAGGGATAGATTAGTGGATCCTCATTTTAGTGAGTGCCAAGGCAAAAACGCATGTTGACGTAGTGGAGGCTTAAACCTGAATAAAGCAAACCCTGATGTCTGACAATACAGGGGTACTTAAGGTGAATTAAGCCTGTATCTAAAGCTCATCTTTAGAACAGCACTCCACTAGTTTCAATGTTCACCCCGCAGTTTCCCAGACATGTAACGCCCTGGCATTTGCTTGCGCATTGTTCCATGTTAAGAAGTGTAGAAGCTTTGGGGGAGATAAAACGTTGACCTACATACACAGACAGACTAATCTGTAGACCCCCTATTCATGTTTGAGCTAATGCAGTGTAGCGGAGGTTAATCCTAACACAAGGTGAACAGTGATGGTCTAGCCATTCTACCTTACTTCATGTTTGTTGGTGGTTGAAAAAATAACAAAAAACTATTGCGCTAACTACTCTGAGGGATTATGTATGTGGTGCTCTTTTTTTTTAATTACCTCAGAACATAGGGCTGGTTTCCCGGACAAAGATTAAGCCAAGTCCTAGACTAAAAAACATTTTCGATGGAGAATCTCCATTGACAGAGATTTAGTCTAGAACTAGACTTAATTTGTCCAGGAAACCATTGTATTTTTTAAAGCCTGTAGGTTATTTCTCCACTAATCTCATCTAAATTAGTTTCAGGCGTATTAAATGTCTGCGGGGAAGGAATGGGCTGTGGTCCTGGATCTGTCGGCTGGAAAGGTTTGCTACCCTCGGTTTGCCTGTTAAACTAAAACCTTTTTGTAAGATTAAGTGGACGTCGATTGGTTGTTCACTTCGCTGTAGACGGCCTTTAACTAAACTGGGGACATTCAAATACTTCCTTAGGGGGGCAGTGTTTGTCTTTATAACATTGTTGCTACATTTCATTGCCAGTGGCCTGGCCTTTCTGATTGACTTTGTGCTTGTGTACACTTAGATCAATCACTCCATGAGAAGAGAGTTATCTCGGTAAATCCACTCAATAGCTATGTCTTACCACATGCTCTGCCCCTCTTTCCTTTTACGGTTTCTCCAACGTTTCCATGACCACAACCTCAGCTATACTCCATAATTTCCCTGTCACTACTGAAGTGGTATCATATGCTTTCAAGTCACCCCCCCTATACACACATTGACAGTCTTGTCAAACTAGCTCTTATGTCACATATTGTGCAAGGCAAAGCCAGTCTACACTGCCAAGCGATTGGGTAATACTCTCAGTCAAATGTATTGTGTGTATCTCTTTCACACCGACAGAGACCACAGAGGGATGTTCAATATATATGCACTTAAGGGGCATGGCTGGCTACAGGGGTAGACGCAAGAGTAAGAGGTCAAGTACACCTCTGAGAAGGACTCTGGACTGGTAATGTCCCATGCTGAACCTGACCGTACTCAGTATGTGTGTGTGTGTTGTTTTCTTTGGCTTGTGGTTTTAGTAAATGTTTTACGTTATCTTTTACACTATAGGACACTATAATTATCTATTTCATTATGCATTTACATATTACATAATTGTATTTGTAGGATTACTTTCCACAATGTTTGGATTGTGACACAAAGCATCGGTTTACAATGAATGACTTCTTAGTAAAACAGAAGGTGATATCTCAAGATACGTCTGTTGTCACCATGCAAACTAGCCTCCCTAAAACTGTACCTCATACAGCACATAAAACATAGGACATCAAACCAAAGTTTTGCAATCCTGTCACCGTTCGAAATGGAATACACAGCTTTTTCCACTCCACTTCTTGTGCTGTGTACTCACATGTTACCTTTTGAGATATAACCGTGGGACAGGAAAAACCCTAATGGTGGTTCTGCATTCCAGCACTCAGATACATGTGGAGACCCACAGCGAGACCTTATGGTTAACAACACCAATAAAAGACAGAAAACACTACTGTGCCTGTACGCACACGCACACTGAGCAAATACATGCCAATTATTAGTAGGGGGGCTTTCAAAGTTCTGTGAGAGGCTATTAGAACACACGTGTTGACTCAAAGGTTTTTGATTTAAAAGAGAGGAAAAGAAAGGAGAGCGAGCGCTAGTGTACCCGAGCTTCACACAAACGTAACAAGATGAGAGCATTTCCTGTAGCTCCCTCACCTCTCGGAAGCCACACTTACACATAGCTTTTTTTTCCCAGCACACTGAAAACCAGAGCAATCTTCAGTTATCTGCGAAGAAGTGACTGTGCTTTATCAGGTGGATGCAAACACACATACACACAAATTCACGGATCCCAACATGCACACAAACCTTGGTCTCGTTCAGGCACAGGAAACTTTGGTATTCCCAAGGACAGATCCTAGGCCATGCATCTTATCTTGAGTCTTACAGGAAGCCTCAGATAGCAGATATGACAGTGTCTCTCTGTGTCTCTTTCAGAAATGAGAGAGATAGGAAGAAGAAACTGAGAAGCAGAAAGAATGAATGAGAAAGAGAGTGAGATAGAGAGATATGGGGGCGGGGGTGCACAGGAATTGTCCAAGTGGTTCCAGACCGAAGAAGAAGCTGCAATTCATTCTGCTTTTTCCTTCTAAAATGCCAATGAGGTCGTTCGTACTTCCAAATGGTCCGCATCTTCACAATGACACAACCATTGTCATTCTAAAGAAATTGGAATTGGAATTTCAGACATAGAGCTTCATCATCAAGTATAATTGTTTACTTGTTTTAATAAGGCGAGGATATGTATTTTTAGTATTAATTGTTACAGAACATAATTGAGGCAGAATTGTCATCAGGCAATTTTATAGGCTTTTACAAATTAGTTGTGATTGCGTTGAAGTAGGAATGCATTCCGTTGGAAATCTTCGTTGGGATTCCTCCACTCGCAGTCTTGTGTATTGTCTATTTTTGTCTGCCTTGTTTACACAATGCTTAATGTTTGTATTGTCGTTGGTCTCAGATGGACCTTGGTGAATAAAGCCTTGATGAATTAACATGTTTTTCTGCAGCATTTCCTTTTCAGCTCCTTTGGTCCATAGATCCCGATCAAGCTCGTCTGGATAAATGATTGGGCTTCCTTTAATGAAAACATACTGGTAGATTTAGCATGATGTCATCCCCACTAAGAGACTCTGTTTCTCCCGTGCCGTCTTCAGCCAAGCTGAAAGAGGCAGGAAATTTTTTCATCAGTGTGAGAATTTAAAGAATTTGTTTGTGGTTAGCATGCATTTATGAGTATGGCTGGCCACCATCGGAGTGCCATTATAATAAGTCACTAGTAAGGTTCAAACTTGTGTTTGATGTGTTTTCTGAACAACTGAAACCAGGAGGATAGCCTTAATTAATTGACTCATTCAGATTTTAAGGGATAGCAGGCACACAAAAAGACAAAGGCATCCTTCCACTCATACAGATTTTTCTCACTTGAGGAGATCACTGGCCAGACTTCTTTTACATGCAGCAAAGCAAATATACATTTACATAATGTTTTAGCTGGCAGGATTTTAGTGTTATTGTACATGAACAAAATAAATATTGAAAACGTAATGAAAATTAAAATCAAATCAAGGGTTATCAATCCATCCTACTATAAAAAATACATTAGGTACACAATCTATGTGCTGTCTACAGCCTACTAAAGAGTGTGGTCTTCATACACCAAATATTCATAGTACATTCATTATTGGTAATACTTTGTCAATCATCTTCAGAAAACAGTATTTGATTCACATTAGTGATAAAAGTTCCTATTTCCATACAGTTCACACGTTCACAGTGGACACTACCTTTAAATTAATTCTGGATTCAACTACGTCATACTAACAATTAACACCGGATTACAGTCAGACTCAGTCAGGAATATGATTCTAAATCAGAAATCATCAGAGCAAGTGTTGCTATAATGTCGCTAGGCACTAGCATGGCAGAGATAGAACGTATATTGTATCTTGGCGAGCGCCTGACCGACCACACCTCTAACTCTGACTTTCAGTCTCTCTTTTAACATGGACACTCAATACCGTAACAGTTTTGTTTGCCCTCCAGTGAATTACACAGGTAAGGATGTGATCCTCCAGTCTCCTACATGAGTCAGTCGGCGGTAAGACGCACCTCCATCCGCAAGACAAACCGCTTCACACCGCAGCTTCGAAATGCTCAGTGACCAAAAAGCAACTCAAAAACCAAGGGCTTATTTTGGCTGAACGTTCGCTGCCATGGATTCAAAAGGCAAGGCGAGATAGCAGAATCCCAGGGGAGACCAACACGACCCTTTGAAATATATAGGAAGAGACTGTTCCGGCCGTACATGGAGGGACCAATGCAGTCTGGTTAATGGTAATGGGATGAGGTCACTGTGGAGCTGGAGAGAGGCTGCTTCTTGGGGGGCTGGTTTCATGTTCCTTTGGAAGAGGACAAGGGCCACAGAACCAGAACGAGTAGACAGGACATTCCCATGTAGAGGAGCACGTTGGCTGTGGTACACTCTAGTAAACCAGATCAACAGATACGATGCTGTGGCCCGTGATGACAGGTTGGTTTGTGGTGTCTGTTCTGCTCAGGCTTGTTGGATCAACATGGTGGGCTGGACTGACACTCATGTTCAGAAAGGATTTGTATGAAGTCAGGGTTAAGCACTGACGACTTTGTTCTGCTCCAACTCTGATATACTCATGAGCAGGTCAGAGTGGTTTTTGGAAAGGATATTTGGGTGACTTGAGATGCATTGTGGCCAGATGTTTTTGTGGGTCTCAATGGGAAAAGAACAAGAAGAGGCAAGCCAAGAGCCCTCAGGAGGAGGAGCGAGGTGAGAGGTGAAGTGAGTGACATGTATGCTAGCACAATAAGGAGATCGACCTCGTTGTTGTGGTACAGGGTGAGGACCATAAACCACGGTAACCTGACCATGCTCTAACTGCTAAGACACAGTGTTAGTGCGTAACGAAAAATCACTAGAGCCGTGTTGAGTAGGTGCCGTGAAGAAAGCGACTGAGGCTTACACACAACTGGACCAGACTAGGCCTGCTCCCTTTGACCTAAAACAGTGTAACCAAAATCAAACAGCTGCCTCAGTTATGGAAGGTTATTAACAACCGTGGATTTACTGTAACTGGTTAGTACACAGTATTGAGCAACAACAAAAAAAAGCAGCTTTGGTTGAAGGTCATTTCGAACAAAACAGGAAGAGAATAACTATTCCTAATAGTGAGCTATTCTGATTCGGCACGCTCTCCCATTTGTCTTTATTCAATCTAATGTGTCTTTGAGGAAATAGGATGTCTTAGTTTTGAGCATGGAGGGAGCACTGGTTTTTCCTAGGTGTCACATGAGTCCCACTCACATTTTGAACACTTCTAGCTTATCATAAAACCACGTTTGTGGGTCCTGTACAAGTCAAACATTTCCCATTAACATTTACATAACTGGGCCCATTGTAAAACAGTTGAGGTCCGACCTCTCTGTCAACTTCAGGATGACTTTGCACACGTTGCTGGGCCCCTTTGCACTAGGATTTCAATCTTGGGAGAGCATTGTCGGGGGAAAAATTGTTTCTATAGCTGCAGTTATCCATGAAGATGTCAGAGTAGAGTTTTCAATGCATGACAGACTGCCTCTCTCTCACACACACACAGACAGACAGACACATACACCTGCAAACCATTGACATGCATTTCCCTATATGGATGTAGGAGCTGTAAAAATAAGGACCTCCTGGACAGCAGTGAAAAGCGGTGTGCAATAACACTGGATTCATATCAGACATATATGAAGATGATATGCAGCGTTGCTGGAATGAACACTAATGCCTCTAGGTCACCCATGGGTTCGCTATGTGGACGATCCTCATCCGCAGGCCGTTAGGCTAGTTCACAATGTCCAGCTCCAAGAGAAACATTGCTCCGGTTATTGGTGAATAGGAAGGTCCATAGGAGTGCCGCAATATAACCTGGCTGGCTCGTACACAGCCACTCCAATAGAGGTCTCCTTTTGGAAGGGAGAGAGTCCCTGGTTCCGTCTCAAACTCCGTGTGACTCTTCGATGGGATTATTGCAGCATAACAAAGTCCATAGGAGATTTTGTGACCTTCATGGGCTTTTCTGGAACACATCGCTTCATAGGTCGTCAGGCTTTGTCCTCTCCATGTGGAGAGCTACGGTTGCTGCTTTATACGATCAATATTCACAGTACTGTGGAAAGATCCTTATTAATGTTGCATCCATATTGCTTGGCATGGTCATTATGGTAGCCATGGATTTCTACGTACCAAGGTGGGTAACAGCACATACAATCAGAACTAAACTCATCCACACAGTCCATGTTGCTGGAGTCTTATTGCTGGAAATCCCTAAATAGTAATCTCATTGATAAAAAGATGGCAGTCCTTTAATAAGAAAGTAGATCATATTGTGCTTACTTAAGACCTGTGTGTATGGCTGAGAGGATGTGTTAATGCAACTCACTATGTCAGGTGTTTGAGAGTGAAAGCTTGCGTGTGTGTGTGTGTGTGTGCAAGAGAGAACTGGTGTGTGTGTGTGCAGGAGCGAACTGGTGTGTGTATGCAGGACTGGACCTGTGTGTGTGTGTGTGTGTGTGTGTGTGCAGGAGTGGAATGGTGGTGATGTGTGTGTGTGTGTGTGTGTGTGTGTGTGTGTGTATGTGTGTGTGTAGGAGTGGACTAGTGGTTGTGTGTGTGTGTGTGTGTGTGTGTGTGTGTGTGTGTGTGTGTGTGTGTGTGCAGGAGTGGAATGGTGGTGGTGTGTGTGTGGGTCACAGGTAGGTGGTGGCCTCCCGGTTCTCCCTCTCCCGGGCTTGTGCCACGGCCACGTTGATGCACTGGAGCCACTCCTCGGCGTGCTTCTCGTCAGGAGCCTTCAGCACGTACGTCTTACTGTCCGTGAAGATCTCAAAGGCCCTCGGCAGGCCCCGCTCGCGACGCTTCTTGGCCACCACCTACCACACACGCACACAAACACAAACACACACACACACACACACACACACACACGCACATACACGCGCGCACACACACGCGCACACACGCACAAATGCATACAAACACAGAAAACATAGCTTCTTTGAAAAGGAGGATCAATACAATAATTATTATGGCATGTTAGTTAGAAACCCAGAACTGTGTTGAAATATTTTTGAAGCCATGTATTGACTGATTGAACAAGCCTATTATAGAGCGTGTCGCTTGGCCTCTTATGAAGACTAGAGCCTTACCTTGACACTCTGGACCTTGCTCAGCTCTATGGGAATGTCATCCAGCTCGTCTTTCTGTTGGAACAGTTAGGAGAGAGAGAGAGAGAGAGAGAGAGAGAGAGAGAGAGAGAGAGATGTTAGTGTAAACTGAAAATAATCAAAAATAATCAAAAGCCTGAGGCTTACACACAACTGGAGCTCTAGCTGTTCAACTAGCGGTACTAGAATTCTAGAATTTAAATGTGACTTTACTTTCTAAGGGGTGAGGGATTTGACAATGAAAGGATGTTCTTTCTGCGGCAGGTGAAGAAGTTCAACCTGCCAAAGACAATGATGGTGAACCTCTACACTGCCATCATCGAGTCCATCCTCACCTCCTCCATCACCATCTGGTACGCTGCAGCTACAGCCAAGGACAAGGGCAGGCTGCAGCGTATCACCCGCTCTGCATAGAAGGTGATTGGCTGCAATCTGCCGTCCCTCCAGGACCTGTACACCTCCAGGACCCTGAGGCGGGAAGGAAAGATTGTGGCCGACCCTTCCCACCCTGGACACAAGGCTGGCAGGAGGCAGGAGGCTGCGGGCCATCAGGATCAGAACCTCACGCCATAAAAACAGTTAATTCCTGTCGGCTACAGGACTCATCAACAAGGCGCGGGACCCCCACTGACACTGACTCTTAATCCCCTCCCATGGACACTATGCGTTACATTAACGCACATAACATAATGTGAGCAATTCTTGTTAACTTTGTATATTTTTGCACACTCTGTACAACATTACTTCTTTTAGAAACTGCACAGCTCTGCCACTTTTACATTTCTGATATTGCATATATTTCATTCATAAAGTAATATTCTATTGTACTTTCTTTTTTGTCTATTTATACTTCTTGTAAACATTTCTCATTATATTTTTTATAATTTTTTAGATTCGTTTTTAGCATTTAAAATAGTTACATTCTGCTTCTTTTTTAACCTAATTCCTTGTATTGTATTTATGCATGCACCATTTACACCAAAGCAAATTCCTTATATGTGTAAACCTACCTGGGAATAAACCTGTTTCTAATTCTGAAAACAGCCAGTAACATGAGCTATGAAACATAACTAATAATGATATTTCCTTCAGTTTTCAGTGTTCTACTCCTTTTCTACAATTGACCCTCACTGAACCAGAGGGACACATGAGAAACACGATAGCGGAGCATTGTCTTTAAAACAGGTTTTCTTTCTTATCAAAGCCATGCAGACGATCCAAGCAGCTGAAACCCCAGTACAGTAAAGCACTCTTTACAAAGACATCACCCAGCATCTCTGCTCAGAATGGCACCACTGCCTCAACCTCTTCCTCCCCACGCAGAGGGTAGGCTGAAAGATTTTGTTGACTTTCCCAGTCTATCTCACCAGCCTTATTTCTTTACAGAAGGAAAATGTCTAGTTGACACCTTCCGACATCATCGGCAGTCCAGATTATTATTCCAAGTATCTATTTTCATTAGAATTGTTAAATAATAACCCCATGTTAGAGAAGTTAAGGCAGACACTGTTTTCTCTGTTCGCTCCTCTGATATTCCATCATACAGCATCTGATGAGGTTTTAGATCTGTCAGCCTGTGGTGGGGCTCAGCCGCTTACAGGCTGTCCTGAGATCAGTGTAGGTGACGAATGAGGAGAGGACGGAATGTGATTTACTGCCTTGGTGCCGTCATCAGGGAGGAAATGAAACCTTGGAGTCTCTAAGCATGCTTTTTAATGATCTACTACCACAAGGTGTTCATAGCCCCTGAACTGAGTGTGTGTGTGTGTGTGTGTTTGAAAAGTATTTTGTGGAACACAGCCATGTTGTTTGGTCTAAACAGGTCATTTCAAGTTGCCTGGCATACAGATCATGAGAGGCTATGCGGCCTACCTATTTGTTATGCTACAAGAACAGACAATATAATCACTCAGCATATTGTAGCAAGGGACATTCTATAAGATTTGAATGCATATCATCACCTGGAGTGTGTGTGATTGTATGTGTGCATCTGTGTGTGTGCATGTGTGTGTGTGTTCAGCACAAGCACTACTTGTCCACATCCCCTCCTCTTCTGCGAGACTGTATTTCTGCGTGGGTATACTTAACGCTCTGCTCTGTGTGTGCATTTCTGTTATAAATACCGTATGCTCTTGTATTTCTGTATATAGTATATACTGTGTGCTCTGTGTGTGTATTTCTGTTATATCTACCGTACGCTCTGTGTGTGATAGTGAAGTCTCAGGAGACATTTCCACATTCAACAGAACGGACTTGCTTTGGTCATGGTGCTTGCCGGCTACACTTACACTCACAACATGCAGAATGTCAGTGTCAAAGCCTACAAGAGAATGTCTGCCAGAGTGCTGAACAATTATCCAAATCTAAAGACATTTGAGCAAGTTAGGGATGACTGGAAACTGGAGCCATGCCCATTGGCCAAGACACACGAGTTAAGTAGGTCAGGTTGGGATTTGATTAGCTCTCAAACTTTTTTATTTATCTATTTTTCAACTAAATTGTTATTTTATTTTCACCATTCTTTCTCCATGTGTGTCCCTTTTTTTCTTCTCTCTCTCTCTCTCTCTCACTCTCACTCTCACTCTCTCCCTCTCTCTGGTACATCAGATAGGAATGGGTAGAGTTGCCAAGAAGATGGCCCTTGAGATAGTTTGGCACCCCACACAGTTCAGTCTCCATTACGGTGGAAGTTGAAAAGAAGGAAAAGGCTTCGCATTCAGGGTTCATCTGCTGTTTGGGATTGTGGTGTTAGCTTTCTGAGCACTACAAAACATGGGCCCATGGGAAATCTATCAATCATACTGTGAGGCTTAAGTACGTTTAATCAAAAGAAGACAGTACATTGGGTCAAAATGGAGGTTTTCTCGTACATGTTTGCACTTAAGGACAAACTGAGATGTCTGGATAAAGTTGCCGTAATAAGTCAAACCTTGGCACGAGGGTATCTGTCTGGTTTCTGTTGTTTCTCCGTCTTTGGGCATCTTTCAACTTGACAGTCAGTAAGAGTCATGCACAAATAAATTAAGGTTAACTGTAAGTCACCATTTTCATACCAATTAAAAACATTAAAAAAAGAAAGAAATTAACTGCTGTTGTCCATTCAGAATTTTTTTTTTTATTATCATTTTTTATTATTTCTAAAGAAGTCAACCAACTCCAGACATCACATTGGCAACGCCAAGACTGAGATGGAAGAGAGCAAGAGAAAAGAGGAGAATGCTGTTCCAATTTGTGGCGCAAACTGTTAACGTCTGGTTTGAACAAACGAACTATTGTTTTGAGCAAGAGACCTCAATTCCCTCTTTTCAAGCTAAAAATATTTCCCCATTTCTCAACATTGCTCACAGGGCTGAGAAATACAACCCCACAGAACCCTCTGGCCTCCACTGTCTGTGCTTGGTTGCCCTTGAGGGACTCTAATGAAGTCATGGTACCGTCTCGCAAAATGGACAACATCACACATGTCGTACAAATGCTATTACGGTATTATTACAGGCTCGGCTTATAAAAGAAAGATGGACGCCACTAAGTGTGGTGCAAAAACCAGAGCAGACACACACACACACACACACACACACACACACACACACACACACACACACACACACACACACACACACACACACACACACACACACACACACAAACTAGGCTGACACTTGTTTTCAGGTGTTTTATTTTGATGTCCTTTGAATTTGTATCGCCTGGGATGCTAAATCTACTGCCTGCATAACAAATTTACCTTTGAGAACTAATAAAGAGACTTTGAATTTTGAACTTGACTATTGAAGAGATTGAGTTGCCTCTATCTCCAATAGAATGAACGGTTCTGTTTTGCTCTTGCTAAATGAACAGTAAATGTAGGGAGTTGTTCAACTTTAGGGCTGTGTGATATGTATTGACCTCAACGCATTTCCAAAGGTCTTGTTTTTCTTTCAATGGTTTGTATTACGCAAGCTATGGCCTGACTTTCCTCATCCCCACACACATGTTCATCAAATCACCCCTCCTAAGGTTTTTACCCAACAAAATGTCTGCTACCTTTGAGTATTGATTTTACCCACTCAGAAAAGGGAAGGATGACTCAGAATCAGAGTTCAGCCATGGCCGTCCCTGAAGCCAGCGTCCTAGGGCCAAGATGTTGCCACCAGATTCCCTGAGATTCCCTTAAGGCACGTTTTGACGTGTCGGCTAATCCACTGTTCCTTGCTATAATTCATCATGATTCAATAGAAAGGGGAATAGGGGAAAACATGCTACACGAGAAGGGCTAGACCAAAGAGCCAGGCTTTGTAAGCTTCGTAAGTGACTCTGTGCTTTGGCTGTTTATCTAGAGCCATTAGGGACAGAAACGGGGCCTCAGGAAAGAATCAGTTTCCATGGGCAGCGTAGTGACACCAACCGTTTTCCCCTTCCGGTAGAGGAGCTGGCTCCCTGCCAGGGTAAAGTAGCGAGTCTTCCAGCGTTTGATGAACTTCCAGCGAACCTGCTTCTCCTTCAGCTTGCCCTCGATCAGAGGCTGTCCGTCCTGGTTCACCACTACACGGAGAAGCAACACAATGGAACAGAAATGAGAGATACATTCATAAACCAACGCCAGTTATGTTAGCAACTCAGGTAAGGAACAAAGGATGTTAGCAACTCAGAAATGTAACAAAGGAACGAAATATGAAAAAGTGAGACATAGGTAAATAGCAAACAATGGTTTTTAAATTGGACGTCAGTCAAATAAAATTTGCGAGGAAATTGAGCATTACAATCAGGTTGTATTTCAAAGTGGAAGCGCAATTACGGCCTCTTTTTACCTCCTACAGTCTGTCTACTACGCAGCATGGTCTAAGTGTTCCTTTTCAGTAGTGCATTTCCAGGAAGGGTCACACACTGAGACATTACTGTTTGCCACTGGAACATGTCATTGCACCTCCTCCCCAAACCAAGTGAGATCAAAAAGTGACCCACCAGGGTTGTCGATCACCCAAGAATCACAACGCATGGGGTAATTCATCCTCAGAGATGAATGCTGGCAGCCAGCCACACAAAGCAGGACAAGCACGCGTCAGAATACCCACGCAGAGTCTGGCCCCGGTAGCTAACACTCTGCCCACGGAGACTCTCTGCTGGCAGATTTGGGTTCTGTTGTTCCAAGTGTGTGTAGATCTGGCCGGAGCCGTGTGTGTGTGGTGCCAGTAAAGCAGGAGTTCAGATCATGCCTCCGCTAGAACAGCACAAAGCGGCCCTTTGTCTCGGAAACTGATGAGCAAAGAAGCAGACGTGCATCACACGGACTCAGATTGACAATCGTGTGCGCGTGTTTGCGTGTATGTGTGATGAGTGTGTGATGCGTGTGTGGATTTGCGTGTGCAAGATACGATGACACTGAGTCACTGTAGGTTGTGCCCAAAATGGAACAGGAAGAACCTTATACGGGTAAGGAGAGAACCCTGGAGAACCAATCAGAATGCTGGAACATTAAACAGAGGGAGGCTGTTGTTCACATAAGCCAATCAATCAATGGCTTACGCGACACCATTAACTAGAATAAACTCGCAGGACAGTTTGTTCCAAACAACTTCTCTCTCTGTGCCACACAGAAACCAGGGCAAGGTGAGGGTTTTTGGGATGATCGGATGGGTACGCTTGTGTTAGGCTTGACCAGTCGATTGTAGGAAAGTAATAGGATGCTGGGATTATTAAGATTATTATTATCATGACTATACAATCACAGAAAAAGTCATGACAATTGAAACCCGATGCTATTCAACTAACTGTAACAGTCTGACTCCGCGGGATCTTATAGGAGCAGAAGCTGGGTTATGTTAACCAAGAAAGAGTTCAGGCTTATCTAAGGTCAATGGCTTGGCTTTGTGTACCATGGTGATATCTTACACAAAACCTGGCTACAAACGCAGTGTTGAAATTCTGCTTTCCATGAGGATAAGGGTACGAGTAAAGTTAAACCGCACACTGTGTTTGGTATGGGAACACAAAGGCTTCTCTCTTGCATCCTAACCAGCGCATCCCATGTGTGTGTGTGTGTGTGTGTGTGTGTGTGTGTGTGTGTGTGTGTGTGTGTGCGCGCGCGTGTGCTTGCGACATAGTGCCACAGGGTTGGGATGAAGATGAAACTGGGGTGACCCTTCCTCACCTAATCCAGAGCAGATGGAGAAGTTGGGAGACGCTGTGGCTATCAAAGGTTACTGGAGGTTTGCACTGGGGGGGGGGGGTTAAGATCATATGTAAATGCATAAAACATTTGGACCCCTGTGGCTCTGTGCAGAGCACTTCAATAAGTACATTGCTAAACAAAGTAGGAGACGATGGGAACACAGCGAGTGTGGGCGAGCGGGGCGAAGAGAGACGGCGTACTAACGTGTGTGTGTGTGTGTGTGTGTGTGTGTGTGTGTGTGTGTGTGTGTGCTGGCATATGTTTGTTTGTGTGCATGTTGTGTGTTGAATCTCTCCAGCGTATTCTTTCGAGATCAGTCTTGGCAGCAGACCCACACTCTGCTCCGTTGGTCTATATTTAAAGGGGCCCTGATATGCTAATATTCAGGTTCATACCTTTATTTAGGAGTTCTACTAGAATAGGTTTACGCGTTTTCATGTACAATTAACAATTTTTTTTGTCCAAACTGCCTGGATCTGCAGCACCTCCATTCACCCTCTGTCTGAAACGCTCCGTTTTAGCTCCTGTCTCTTTATGGCCCCCCTCCCGACGAGCCCAGTCTGCTCTGATTGGTCAGCTGGCCAAACAAAGGGAATTTGCCTTCACTCGTTTTCCACTCGGCCTCCGCTCTGACTGGCTCTGGTTGAAGGCGTGCCAAACATTATTCAAATGTGTGTCACAGTGACGTAGATAAGTTACGGAAGAAAACGCCGGACTACAAACAAGGCGTTTCAGACACTTCAGGAGCAGTGTTTTCTGTGAGAGAGTAGCTCCCTTTGGCGTGGACTATGGGCTTTGTCATTTTTCAGACCTTTTACCTGCACAAAAAGCTATATAACATACTAAAGGAAAGGGACAAACCCAAAAAGCATAATAGGTCCCCTAGCTGTTTAATAATGACTTGTTTTGTTACTGACACAATTCACATTTCAAACAACATCCAGGTTTACACTCGGTCTGTGTTTGTAGCTGTGACAATGAATAAGGGAATATATATTTTTAATGGGAAAAATATAATTACTTCTCTTTGGCTTGCTCCAACGTGAGCCAGACATTTATTTCATCTGAGACATTGAATATTAATTGTTTTGCATTTCGTTGCATTGAACTGTGTGGAATCAAATATATTAAATATTTGTAATATTACACACAACTCTCTCACATCTTCATCCTTTTCAGTATAACTACACAGCAACTAGAAACGACGTAGAGTGAATGCCAGATATTCTCTATGGTCCGAGACCTCCAGTGTGTTTGCACCAGGTGTTACATCTGTGGGAATGAAAAAGCGACAGTGAAAAGAAAGGAAAGGAAATCAAGTCTGCTAATCCGCCGTTCCTACGGCAGAAACTGGAAGACGTTCTAAGTGGAACCAAACATGAGCTTTTGCTCTGTTGATAAACCCTATCCAATGGCCTCGGCTCCACGGGAGGAAGGGCATAGGTGATGTTATATACACAAACGTGGAGTTTCACAAAGCCGGCTCCTGGCCAAGAGCTGTTACATGAGGAAACTCCTGGAGGCCACGGGTAACTATCAACCACCTCCCTCTCTCTCTCTCTCTCTCTCTCTCTCTCTCTCTCTCTCTCTGATTGATGAGGGGCCGCATGCAAAACCATTTGGCAATGTTCCATTGTTGACTAACCCGGGAATTCTGTCCACTGCTTTGAGAAAGGCTGTGTTTGTACGTGTGTGTGTGTGTATGTGTGTGTGTGTGTGTGTGCTGGTGTGTGTGCGGTGTGTGGTCCAAACCTGGAGCCTCCTCTCCACCTCTCTATACAGCGACCAGGCTGGAGTGGAGAGAGACTGAAGCAGGAATTCACCTGGCTTAGCTGATCGCTCTGTCTCCCTCTACATGGACACCACTGCTATTGTTGATAGAAGGGGGCTGCTAACATTCTAGCATGCTTTTTTTCAGAAACATTCAACACAGCTCGGACAAGGAGTCCTGGGGCATGAGGGCAAGTTTCTGACATCGTGCAGGATTCCAAGTCAAATTATATTGTAATTTAGTTTGAATTGTGTTGGAATATGTAGGTGTGTTTGTGTGTGTGTGTGTGTGTGTGTGTGTTTAAGTGCGTTAGACACATCTGCTAAGGCAACTGAAGCGGAGAGGAGCAGAACAACATTCTGGCAACAATGTGACAGCGTTACAGCCAAGCGGAGGACTCTCCTCCCCCCTGTGATGCTCTGACTCTGAGTTTCCAAAATGTTCCAGGCAGCTACCCCTGCAGAGAGAACACTAGGGCATGCTCACCCTGTCACTGTCCCCCCAGGCAAGATGGACACTATTCAATAACCCGTCCAAGAAAACGGACAGGAGACGTACGAGATGGGGGAGTGAAGGGAGGGGGGGAAGTGAAAAGGGTCTATCAAATGTACACACACACTCAAACATGCACACAAACACACACACACACACCACATGCATGCACATGTGACTGGCCTCTTCAAAAGGATTCCAGCAGTAAGTAGTTTAAAACGAGGCAAACTCAACAACTACTGGCTTGCCTTGGGACTGGAAAACATTCCTGACGAGCCCTGCTTAAACTTGAGCAATTTGGATTGGGTTGGCCATTTAATGCAAAGACACACCACACTTTTCTTGATTGCTATAACTAATTCATGGTCAGTTGTTCATCCATAGTAAGCCAGTTTACTACAAATAAATACTTTTGTAGTTACAGTATATAGGTATGGAGGTTTGAATATTTTGTCACTGTGCTCACAGCTAGAGTTTACGTACCTGTGTATTTTATTGTCGGGTGCGCCGCTAGTGAATTTATGATTGGTGTGTGTCAGCATGTTGGAGGGCCTGTCACACAAAAGGTCAGGGATAATGTCAAAGGTCAACTCTACACAAGAGGGCTGTCTGATCTTTACGTAAACGCTCTGATAAAGACTTTTAGGGAAAAAACATGTGAAGCTGATATAAGCATTTAAAGCAGCAGGCAAATGTTTTTTTGGGGGGTCAGACTAAAGGCAGACTTCATTTACCCTGGTTCTATGTTTAGGTATTAAAAATCCCCACTCCCTTCATTTGTTGATTGCTCGTTGGGTTTTCCCCAGGACTTTGAAGATAAGGTATCTTATGAAAGGATCCTCAGAATATTCAACTGCACTGTATTGAAACTACTGGATGCATGAACTGCCAAGTATAGTTGGCTGACTCAAATCCCTGCTCCCTCTTTGAGGATGAAATCACTACACACTTATTAACGCGCGCACACACACACACACACACACACACACACGCACACGCACACGCACACGCACACGCACACGCACACGCACACGCACACGCACACACACACGCACACACAATCGCACAACCGTGTTCACCCTCGCGTTGAGGTTTGAGCGAGTCCTTGATGTTCACTTTGGCTGTCGTACCTCTCTGACCGCATGTATTTCCCGTTTCAATAAAACCCCTCCTCATTGGCTGAGGGTTCCGCGTTTTCCCTGGTCGGATTGTCTGCGTGCGTGTGTGAGGTAGCTGGCGTCCAAACAGTGACGTGATCCCCGTTGAGTTAATGGGGTCTGGCAGTGGCACCAGGAGGGTGTTTAGGGTCCGGGGTAGGAGCTAGGAGCAGAGCGGTGTGATCGGCCTGTGTGGGTACACCACAGGTACTGACAGCAGAGGCTGGACGCCAAGCTCCTTCCCTGTCCCTGGCTCTTTATCTACCGGTCAAAACCAACACACACACACACACACACACACACACACACACACACACACACACACACACACACACCACACACACACACACCACCCACACACCACCCACACGCCACACATACGCCACACGCACAAACACACACACACACACACACACACACACACCACACGCACACGCACACGCACACACGCACTTTACTTAAAGGGGTAGAATTAAGGTCCACTCACCAACGTTTTAAAGGAACAGTTTGTTCCGCATTTAAACGGTGGCCGAACATCTCCTAAAAGGAACGATTAATCCCCTCTGTGGGAGCTCTCCTAAAACACATAGCAGCGGTGCATGCGGGCGTGGACCTGGAACGTGGAGAAACTAGTGGGGAGGTCTGATGGTTGCATGTGTGAGTGTGTGTGAGAGTGTGTCTAAGTTTGTCTTTGAGGGTGTCTACCGTGTAGGGAGAACGTTTACTAATCAAGGTGAAAGAGAGAAAAAGAGGCTGAGGATGAGGAGATGCTGATGTGAGAGAGAGAGAAAGGTGAAGGGTGGGCGGGGTTCTTTCATCCAATCTAAGCAAGCTACAAAAAACTATGGTCGGCCGACCATTTAAACTGCATTTTTACAAATGCTGACCAAGATAAGTTCTGATGGCTTACACTTTTCCCTTTTCAATGTCGGTTAGTATGACTGCTATAGAAGAGTATAGTTTTTCTAAAAGAAAACAAAGCAGGCACCATTTTGATATTTTTAATTGATGAACTGCTGTGTGTGTGTGTGTGTGTGTGTGTGTGTGTGTGTGTGTGTGTATGTGCAGCGACATCATATGGAGCTGTCTCATACCCTTGTGTTAAACGAGCTCCATTTCAAATTCATAAACGCAGCACAAACGTAAACACAGCTAACTATGACTTGGCTTTCATTGTGTTTCATTTGAGGCCATGCCAATGAGTAACACAAACACATCCATGCACACAAAAACACAACCACAACACATTCACACACATATACACACACCCACAGCCTTTAGGGGCCAAAAAGACCGTTTGTGGGTTTAGCAGAAAGTATCTATTTATTTATTTTTATATGGAGTATTTATGTAATAATTGTGGACTGGTGATGAGGGAGCAGGAATAGATACACAAAGCAACACATATACAAATACAGACACACCCACGCACGGACACGCACACACACACACACACACACACACACACACACACACACACACACACACACACACACACACACACAAATACATAATTGGTCCTTTGCTACTAATCTGTTCCATTTATACTCCACAGTAGCAAACCACATTGTGCTGGTCTGCACTGGGCTAGCTGCTAATGGAGGCTCATAAAATGGAGGGTAAACTTTAACCTGGGCCAGCCGAGTTCTGGCACTGGTCAGCGCAGCACTGGAGAAAGAACACATGCTTTTGGTTGACTCAAATCTGGCCGGCCAAAACACAATACCATTCAGTATAGTTGGAATACTAATGCTTCAAAAGCATTAATGAAATGTTCCTCAGGGCCACTCACCCTCCTGATCCTCCAAGACTGCTCTACATTAAGCTCATCTGGCCTCAACGGAAACTATAGGAAATTACGTGGTTTGTTTA
>JAPMUY010006627.1:310000-402500 GCA_026901105.3 Galaxias olidus
TCTATCCCCTCTTCTCTTCTCTCCTCCCCTCCTCTTTCTCTCCTCACTTTCGCTTCTTACCTTTTTTACTACATCAGCATCCCTCTAAATCTTCCCCGGTTTCTCCTCATCTCTCTCCCTATGTCAGTCTGGTTTTGTTTAGCCGTGCTCGCGCTGCCATTCCACACTGTCCATCCATGTGCACGAGTGTGTGTGTGTGTGTGTGAGTGTGTGTGTCAGCACTCTATATATCAGGTCCTTTGGAGTTGGAAACCCATATTGGTCTTTCTGGCTTGTCTTTAAATCAGCACTCGGCTCAATTAGCACCCTTTCATCTCTTTTCTCTCTTTCTTCCTCTCTCTCTCTTGCCCCCCCCCTTTTTTTTCTCGTTCCCTCTCTCTGCTCCTCTTCTCCTTCCCTCCCATGTGCTTCTGATGAGGTGAGGCAAAGGGTTTTAATCAGAGCTGCCAGATGGATGGCAGAACGGGAGGAAAGGTACAACACACGGCTGGAGCGAGAGAGAGATAGAGAGAGAGAGAGATCAGAGAGCGATGCCAAGCGAGAGATGGAAAACTCTCATTCCTTTCTCCTCATTTTTCCGCCTTGCCGATCCACAACCCTACATCATGACTTATCCTCACACACTGACCAATACACAGTCAAGTCGCAGTTAACCGTGCACAGTTTATACGGCTTCTGTGTGTGTGTGTGTTGGGTGTGTATGTGTGTGTGTGTGTGTGTGTGTGTGTGTGTGTGTGTGTTGTGACATGTTCAGGTAGGAGTTGCCCGATTTAATCCAGATGTGGACCTCTGCGAAGCCCCCCGGTCTGTGCCGGGGCGAGGAGACAGACGCTCCGGGCGGAGCTCCGGAGAGATGTGTGCCGTGCTTTACGAGGGCGCCCGCAGTAGAGCGTCCCGCTGGGGGGAGGGTTACTGCCCCCTCGCTGGGAGACGGTGTGTGGAGCTGGACCCAACACGTGTGTCTTTGTGTTTGGGTTCAAGTTCAGTTTATGGTGTGTGTGTGTGTGTGTGTTTGTGTGTGCGTGTGTGTTTGTGTGTGTGTGTGTGTGTGTGTTTAGGGGCAGCCCATGCTGGACATACACAAACTCCATATGGCATCATACACACAGTGAGAGGCTTGTGTCACTGCAGTCAAAACACGGGTCTGTGGGGGTGGAGGGGACGACAGCTGGGCTTCATTTTTATGTTTAATTATTTCCTAGTGACCACTTAGCCTGTAAATTAACAAGAGGCTGAGGAAGAGCAACCACGCACACACACACACGCACGCACGCACGCACGCACGCACGCACGCACGCACGCACGCACACACACACTCACACACACACACACACACACACACACACACACACACACACACACACACACACACACACACACACACACACACACACACACACACACACACACACAGTAATGATGGAGTGTGTGAAAAGGGAGGTTTTGCTTACAGAAGTCCACATTTAAAAGACAGAAGAGATAAACAGAGTTCACAAGCTATTATGGGTAATGGCCTGTCCTGAACTTTGAACCCTAACTTCCGATGACAGCTCGCTATCTATGGCTATGATGTCATATCCTCTGATGCTTCAAGGAAGAAAACTGCAAACATAAACACACACAGGCAGGCAACAACCCACTCCTATCTGTTGATGAACAGGAATACAAGCACACCCTAAACACATAACACACACACATAATTTACACAATAGTTTCACACACTTACACACACACACACACACACACACACACACACACACACACACACACACACACACACTAAACACAATTTTCACTCCTTTAACACATACAAACACACACAACTAACATGATAGACTCACACCTTCATACACACAGGTCCTCCATACCTTTTTGTGAGGGGTCGTGTGCTTGGTCATGGCTATGGGGAAGCTGTGAGCTCCCTTCAGTTGAGTCCGGTCCCACATAGAGCCTAGCCTCTGGACGCACACGTCTTTAGAGGAGAGAGGGACACTGGACTTACTCTGCAGGGAGGGGTACAAAGACAGGCGGACCAAACAATCATTTCATGAAACAACTCAAGCCTCCCACAACTAGGTTCTTACAAAATCCGGTAGCGTTCTCTACAAATATACAGAACATTATATGGCACTGGTCGAAATACAAACTCCTGTCTAAAAGGCCTGGTGTTCTCCAGCGTGTAGTGAGCACTCCCTACCTGTAGGTGGAGCAGCATGGTGTGTAGCCAGAGGTGGGGCTGCCGGCTGGCCAGGCTGAAGCAGGACTTGGCGTAAAGGCAGTAGTGGCCCTTGAGTGGGCAGGAGAACGACAGCTTGGCAACGCAGCCACGACTCGACTCTGCTGGACCCCCCACGCAGCAGAAACACAGAGCAATAACATAGCCGCCATTGGACACACACGTAAACAGAAAACAATAGCGTGATTAAAACCAGACAGTACACACACACACAGTAATAACTAGGACGAATTAGTCATACACACATGCAGTTTGGCCACAATCCACTGCCCATGGGTCTTTCTACTGTATATGGTTACTACACCCTCTGTCGTACATCAGAAACCGTATACTATGTGTGTGTGTGTGTGTGTGTGTGTGTGGCTCAGGAGGTATAGAGAGCGAATTGCTTGGATATTGTATGCAGGTCTGGAGGTCTAACAGTCTGGTAGTCTGGAGGTCTAACAGTCTGGTAGTCTGGAGGTCTAACAGTCTGGTAGTCTGGAGGTCAAGAGTTCTGGGAAGCTAAAGTCTGCAGGACTCAATGTCTAATAGTTTGAAATCTGAAGAACAAACAGTCTGGCAGTCTTTAGGCTTGGAGATCTTATAGGCTAAGGTCTGTATATATAGGTCTGTATATATAATAGTCTGGAGGTCTAGTTGAATGGCGGTATATCGGTCTTGAGGTCTAACAGTCTTGTAGTCTGGAGGTCTGGATGAATGGAGGTCTGGGGGTCTAACGGTTTTGTAGTCTGGAGGTCTGGTTGAATGGAGGTCTGGGGGTCTAACAGTCTTGTAGTTTGGAGGTCTAACAGTCTTGTCGACTGGAGGTCTTGAGGTCTAACGGTTTTGTAGTCTGGAGGTCTGACGGTCTGGTTGTACGGAGGTCTGGAGGTCTGGAGGTCTAGTAGTCTGGAGGTCTGGTTAAATGGAGAACTTTGGACGTTGTACCTTTGACACATATTACAGTCTGTTCTTCCCAGAGTACAGCCAAAGTTCCAGTATAAACAAGCCCCTAAAGCCTTGTAAATCCAAGCCAGTTTGTGTGTTTTTTGCGTGCTTGTATGTGTGTGTGTATAGACTGAGCAGTACGTGTCTGGCAGCGTCATGCAGCTCATATAACACTGAACATGCATGTGTACGTAGTGTGTGATTCTAATGTGTGAGAGATATGTGGCAGCAGAGTCACGGTACAGTTAGTTGCAAGATTGTGTATGTGTGTGTGTGTGTGTGTGTGTGTGTGTGTGTGTGTGTGTGTGTGTGTGTGTGTGTGTGTGTGTGTGAAGACATACTGTGTGTGCCTGGGCACATTGTGAGTTACACAGTGAAAGTAATTGTCTGAAGCAAAGTGTCTTATTTAAAATCACAAACTTTCTCCCTCTGAGACATCAGAACACACACACACACACACACACACACACACACACACACACACACACACACACACGCACTCGCACGCGCAGGCAAGCACAGCGTTCTCCTGAGATAGAATGACATGTGTTGAAGCTGGTCATGCTGTGTCAGCCCAAACGCCTTGGTTGACGCGGTGTCCCGTGCACGTGGGTCCATGTCACAAAAGGAGCGCCGGGGGTGACATGACATCATCAGCAGGCGCGCTGTCTGGCCTTTGAGGTTCATATCCCCTTAGCCTTACGGGACGGACAACAGGGACTCTGGAGGACTCGCTAACACCAGGCTGAAGGTTAAGTGGGCAACACGTGACGGAGAGAACGAGAACTAAGAACAGGCGAGGCTCATAACATGCTCTCCTGGTCACACATACTGTGTGTGTGTGTGTGTGCGTGTGTGTGTGTGTGTGTGCTGTCCTTCGGCTACAGCATCAACGAGGCCAAAGGAGGGACGACCGGAGACCTCCCCTCCTCTCAGTCAAACTATCACCACCTCGGCTCTCCGCGGCGTCCTTACACGTATGAGCACCGTATGTTTAGGTTCCTGACTGTGTTCCACATGTGTGGCTAGGTTCATGTGTGTGTGTGTGGTGTGTGAAACCTACAGAGACAGAGAGAGACCGTGAGAAAGACAGTTGCCCAGCAGATGAAGGAGTCACTCTATCCTCCCAGCTAGCCCTCCGTCCCCAGACGGGGACATAGAGTTTGCTGATCAAGGTGGCTCACAGGAATCCCACCCTTCTGCTCTAATGGATGTATATCAAACCCCTCTGTGGCTTCAAAGTGGGCTGGTGTGTGTGTGTGTGTGTGTGTTTCTTCAGGTGTGAATAGAGGTAGATGTGTCTGTGTACTCAAACCCATATGCAGAAGAATGTGTATGATAACTTGACCCAGGCTATCCCCTTTAGCCTGCCCAGTAAATGCGGCCACAGTGAGCTAGGCCTGGCTGGAGGAGGAGGAGGAGGAGGAGGAGGAGGAGGAGGAGGGTGCAGTGTAAGGGTATGAGATGGGAAAGGTGAGGTAATGCAGGGATCAAGGAAAGAGACATGGGTAAAGAGGTCAATAGAAGTCAAAGTTCCTTATGTGGGCTTCAGTACAAGTTGACTTTCAGCCTGCTTCCGCAGTTGCCACAAACACCCCCCCCCCCCCCCCCCCCCCCACATACACACACCCACCCACCCACAACCCCCTCCCCACCTCCCCCCCACACACACACGCACTGCACATCTGGATCCACTACATCCAGACCCTGAGTCGACGGTTGCTAATTGTATACATTTACCCTGCCCGTCATAACATGCTCTGCTGGCCCATATAGTGTTCAATCAAAATGTCTCTAAGCTTCTTGGCTCTCATTGCTAAGGATCCACTTTCACGCCACAAAAATGTACCGCTGAATATGAATGATATAGTGTTGCAGTAAGGAGGAAAGAATAGCTTAACATAAGACACAAAGGAGAATGGGAGTGGGTGTGGGTGTCTCTGTGTGTGGGTCTTTGTTTGGGTGGAAGTAGGCGTGCCGCAGAATAATAATATTTTTTCGAGTGGGAATTGACTGCATATGTGTGTGTCTGTGTGTGTGTGTGTGTGTGTGTGTGTGTGTGTGTTTGTGTGTGTGTGTGTGTGTGTGTGTGTGTGTTTGTGTGTGTGTGTGCTTGCATCTGTGTATGTTTAGCCATCGGGATCGGCATGAATCATTTCCCCTTCGACGCCCATGTCAAAACACAACCCCCCCCCCCCCCCCTCTGAAAGAGACACTAATCGCACCTAAAGCCCCCTACTGACTCCTGGATGAGGAGGTGTGTGTGAGTGTGTCAGAAGGAGGAAATGGTTTGACTCATACCACTACAGCATTTCACGATTCAAGCCCAGATGCCACATCTGACTGTAATCTTATTGGAAGGTTCAACAGGTCACAGTGTGCTCAAGCATACACACACACACACACACACACACACACACACACACACACACACACACACACACACACACAAACTGTACTGAACAGCTTAACCGTATGTGTCCAAGAGTGTTTTTTTTTACAATTAGCCGGGCATAAGAGCCAAAATCACGAAATCTTTAAGTATTCTCATATTATGCGTTTGACAGTATTTTGGCTCTAAGTTCAATTCTGGTCAATTGTGGGCATCCTGTCGGGTGAAAATCTGGAATGAAGACGCCATTGCAAGTCACAAGTTCTAAACCAGTTGTAACAACAGGTTTGGAATATACAGTATTTACCCAATGTTTCTATGGGGTATTATGTGTGTGTGTGTGTGTGTGTGTGTGTGTGTGTGTTTGTGTGTGTGTTTGTGCGTGTGTGTGTGTGTGTTTGTGTGTGTGTGTGAGTGTGAACATTACCTTCTATGACACACTGCTCAGGTATGGGAATCTGTCGAAGCATCTCCTTGCAGAAGGCCTTTATCGTCTCCATGTTGTCTCTCAGGTGGACAAACAGCCTGTCTGCCTCACTGGCCCCCACCTCGTCCATCTCCCCCTCGCTCTCCTTCTCTTTCCTCCCCCCCCGCAACCCTCCCTCCGCGCTAGCGAGGGTCAATGGAGAGCTTTCGTCGGTCAGTCCGGCTTCAGAGGAGGGCACTTCCCGGCGGTCCAGTGGCTGATTAGTGGCCGTGTTGGGGGGGAGTGTCTCGGGGCTGGGCTCCGGCCCCTCCCCGTCCTCTCCGTTGGTGGAGGTGATGGAGGTGATGGAGGTGATGGAGCGGGAGCGCACGGCGTGCAGGGCCAGGCTCTTTGACCTGGACGAACCCCACAAGACAGACACGCACGCGTCACTGGGAAATATATGAGCCCAGCCCACTGCTGTTCATTCTGTTTACATCCACCTTTCAAAAGACCACTTTGGCATTCAAAACCATGAACATAGGAGGACTGTAGCATATTTCACCACTTTAGACACAGTGTTCAAAATCCAAAATGGTTCCATATGAGCGCATGCTAGAACAACATGATTTACAACAGCCACAGTCCCTCCCCGCTTGTAGTCCCTGTGCTCACAGTATATTTCTAAGACCACACTGCACTCACCTGTTGAACCTCATCTGTCTCCTCTCCTCTCTGGCAGCCTGCCCCAGACTGTACCTCCGCTGGGGCGCAGGGGACTCCCCCTCCGTCTCCCCCTCGCCCACTTCCTCCCCCATCTTCTCCTCGAAGGCCTGGATCTTCACCTGCAGCTGCTGCTCCGAGCCCCCCGCGCAGGATACCGTCCCGGGATCTGACACGCAGGGGGACGGGGGACACGCCGAGTCCTCCTCCAGCCTGGGTCAGAGAGATGGCATGACTTTGAATTGACACACACACACACACACAATACACACTCACGCACAATACATATAATTAGTAATGTCACACACAGCGCATTAACACACAAACACACACACACACACACACACTCACACACACACACACACACACACACACACACACACACACACACACACACACGCACACTCACAACAAATGTAAAAGTCATTGATATGAACCATCCATGTCATGGAGGACAACTGAAAAGCCCCCGTTGGTTCTCTTCCTTCCTCCCCCCTCGCCAGGCTTTGTCTCATAAAGCCCCTTTGCACTCCTCCCTGTGTGTCTCAACGAGACCCCAAGCAAAGCCCCTGGGAGCCACCAGACACAATGTTCTGCTTTCACTAACCTAAGGCAGGCTGCCTGACCGCCGGCCATTTTCCCAAGGCAGCCAGCTGAATGTCAGTCCAAATACTGGTAAGTAAACACATAGGAACACTATTTCTCTATTTAGGCAAAACGTCATTGCTCAGGATGACATGACCAATACCATACCAATCATTTGTAAATGACAAATCTAGCATAACATGTCACATGGAACACCTTAATGGTCTGTAAAGCCGCTTCTCAAAGTTTCTCTAATCTCATAAATAATGTTCAGCATTTTCTCTATTTCTATATACCACAGGCTGTGCCTGTGCACCACTGTGTGAGAGGGTTTGAAACAGCCGTGTCCTGTATCAGAGCAGACCAGGCCTAGCAGGGGTGGACCACACCTCCGTAACTAATTCCTTTCATTTGGGCCAAACTCTGGTGTCCCTGACCATTCCACGGTTGTGCACGCGACCCAAACATTCACACTCACACCCTTTCACGGCCACAGCCCCTGCCCGCAGGCGTGGTTCCACACCCCCTCTGCCTCCCGCGCGCCTGTGTGTGTGTGTGTGTGTGTGTGTGTGTGTGTGTGTGTGTGTCTGTGTGTGTGTGTGTGTGTGTGTCTCTGTGGCGGACTCTAAAGCTGACCTGCTGTGGAGGGCGGCGCTCTCCAGCTCCAGCCGGCGGCCCAGCAGCCGGGCGATGGCAGTGAAGCTGTTGCTCATGCGGTAGATATCCTTGCTGCCTCCGCCCAGGATGGAGGGGTGGCGGTCGGTCAGTGCCCGGATCTCCAGCAGCAGGCTGTGGTGCAGGCTGTGCTCCATGCTGCCCAGCAGGGACACCAGGTAGGCCAGCGAGCCCCGGGCCTGCCTCTGGAGGGGAGAGAGAGAGAGACGGGGGAGGGTTAGAGCAGGGCTCTTCAAATGGCAGCCTGCTGGCCAATCCGGCCCGTGAATCATTTTTATCAGGCCCTTTCATTGAATTTCAACCTTTGTCCCGCTCTAGAGTACTGTCTATTATAGTTCTACCACCGTGTACGCGCCAACATGTTTTTAGCTATCCTCCTGCACACGTTAAAAACATGTTAGCATGTTTACAAGAAGAAACCATCCCTCTCTACAAACCAACAATGAATTGTAAGTATTGGTAAAACAGCAATCTTAAATCTGCAGAGAATTAGAGTGGGCCAATTCTCCTCCAGAGCTGTCAGTTGGGAGAATCTTGTACCAATCTTTACAAAAGAAATGTAACAATTATGTAACCAAAGGGCATTATAGTGATGAATTTACGGTTTACAACGTTTACTATGTAATTGTTACACAACTAAAGGGAATTATTCTGTACATGTCTGATAATATTTTGATATGACAATATTTCATACAATTAATATTGATTTCTGACTTGATATTGCATTGGCAATACATTTATTAATGAATGAATGCACTTTATAAATTGTAAGTTATATCATAAAGGATATTAAGTGTTGTTTTCTGATGATAACTGATCACTGATTTACCCCCCCCCCCCTACAATTTACATTACGATAACCTGGCCCACATAAGAAAGTAATGGAAGAGGACTGGGTTAGAGGATGGAAGGTGGGGATGGGGGGAGGAAAAGGTGTTACTATCCATTATGTGTCTTTGAAACAACACACACGGATTTTCACACATACACACATACACACGTTTGTGTACACAAACATAAACGCACGCGCAAACACACAACTTCTATTTACCTGATTAATCTTATGCTTGGTTTAAGCAGACCTTCCACAACAAATAGACCACTTCACAGGGCTGTTTTCTTAAGCCGTGTATATTTGCACTCTCCAAAGTCAACTCAAAACCTTTCAATCTGTTTATTTAGCTTCCTAACGGAATGGTGTCGTATTAGAACACGTAAATTGTAGTTTCTCGCTAAACTGGCTTACTGTGTGCACAGAGGGTCTGTGGTCCTCCTATTCTTAAAATGTGCTTTCGTTCAGTTATTCACTAAGAGGAGAGAGTAGGACAAAGTATACACTGAAATACAAATGACAGTGGTGGCACTATGCTGAGATCATTATGAAATGTAGTGATGATTAAGGTTGATTAACAGAGAGCTGGTGTCAAACTAGAGACTAACAAAATTCTTCACTAAAATGTCAAACCTCTCCAGATATATGGCCATCCACCCATGATATGGCCATCCACCTTTAAGTCCAGTAAAGGCTCTCAATGATTTAATTTAGATGAACATAAATGGATAAATATGATATATTATACTGTCCAGGAGAAATTCTAAGGAAAATGAAATGATACACATGTTCAAAATTCTTTCCTTTCAACTTTCAATCGTTATCTTTATCGTTATTTTTATCACTGGAATATAGCATAGCTATATATTACAAACAAAGCAGACCAATTATTTAGGACAGTAATGGCTGGCTGAACTTGCAGCAAACTGTAGTTTCTGTCTTACTGTAAAAGCAAAACGCACACACACACACACACACACACACACACACACACACACACACACACACACACACACACACACACACACACACACACACACACACACACACACACACACACACACACACACACAGGCCTCGTCCCTGGTTAGTTCAAATCCTTTCACCTGAGTTTGTGCGTTAAGAAAAGCTTGATTGATGGCAGACAGACCATCACCCAATGATTATAGCTCGATCATAGCTTTAAGGTAGGGAGGGAAGGAATGTGTGTAACTGGATTGTTTGGACATGAAACACTGTTTTACCATCTACCTGGCACAAATCTACTGTACAGTTAAAAAAAGGTTTTATACTGAAAAAGAACATTTTCCTAAGATGAAGGTAAACTGGAAATTAATATGAATTACTATAAACTATTTCAAACAACTGAATTATATTACAACTTGTGTAAAATGTATGTTCACAAACCAAGAGGCTTTTGATAAAAGGGAATAATTCGCTGATATGATTTAATTCCCGGACCAAGAAATCATGTGCAAAGGCAACACCATGGTTTGTTTAAGGGAAACAGAACAGCATGAGTATTAAGCTACACTTGGTAGGGACATGATTGGCGTTGCTATAGAAAAATGTCCATTTAGCACCATTCCCATTCAGTGGAAATATCATTCAGAACATATATAGTTCCTTGGCCTGTCACAGACACATGCATAAAATGCCCTTGTTATTTGGCAGTAAACAGTAAATAGAGCAGAGCCTTCTGAGGGTGGATGCCCAGGTGGAGGTGGAACAATGAGAACATGGCAGCATCACTAAGGCACGGCACACAGTGTTTGAATGAGATGGGCACCCACCTCCAGATGGAAATAGATCACTTCATGACGATAGGCTGCACTGTGATTGGTCTACACTGTGATTGGTCTACACTGTGATTGGTCTGCTCCTCTGATCTATGACTGGACAGACAGCTACGCATGGAGACTAGAGGAGGGCAAGGCGATGCTTCATTTGGAGAGAGAGTTGGATTTGATATGGTTGTTTGCGGGAAACAAATCTTATGGAACAGATTTAGCATCAGAGAATGGCCAAAGCCCACAACAATGTCTAGGAGAGCGAGAGTTGACTTGATGATAAACTGTCACATTTCTTTCAATATAAAGAAAATGCATTTAGGGATAGGAGAGAGCTGGGTTGTAAACAGGTTAAATGTGAAGCTGTTGTAGGCAGCTCTAACTGGGGGACAGGGGAAACACCCTCACTCAGTTCCCGGGAGGCACCAAGCGATTTGGACCATCAACTTCAATCACGCTATGGAAATAATACAATCAACAGTGCAACTAAGGAAACGGATCCAACAGCAGAACCAGAGTGTGTGGGAACTAAAGACATGGCTCCAACAGCAGAATCACTGTGTGTGTGTGTGTGTGTGTGTGTGTGTGTCTGTGAATTAAGGACATGGAGTAGAACATAGGTGTGTGTGTGTGTGTGTGTGTGTGTATGTGTGTGTGTGTGAACTAAGGACATGGATCCAACAGCAGAATCAGTGTTTCTGTGAACTAAGGACATGATCCCGTAGAATCAGTGATTGCGTGCGCGTATGTATGTGTGTGTGTGTGTGTGTGTGTGTGGATGCGCACAAGTGTTTTAAAGAGTGTGTTAGTGTCTGTTTCTAGTGAGAGCGGCTTTGCATGTTTGCTCTGGTGACTGGAAGAAAAAGCCTTTGATGTTTGGTCAAAAGTTTTCCTTTTTCTCGCCTTTCTTTGGCAGTTCTAACCTCTGGCTAGTTCAATGTTTGTCAACTAGTATGGAGGTCCATTTTGGCACATACACACACACAAACACACATACACACTCACACAAATACTGATTCCCCAAGAGCTAAACTCTGGCAGACATTCACAAACACTCAGCTAACAAGCCCCATGGTTATATTCATGGTCAAGAAGAGTTTTTTTATGTATATGAGTGTACGTGCACTTTTTTGGCCATGTCCTTCATCTTGTGTAAAGTGCGTGCTTGCTTGTCAGCATGTGCACGTTTGTGTGTGTCCTTGTTCACAAACAAGTGTATGATGCACATCTGTCTGTGAGATAAACACCTACCCGCACTTGCGTACACAGGATGGAAAGAAATTATACATCCATCTTATCCCCTGTGTGTGTGTGTGTGTGTGTGTGTGTGTGTGTGCGTGCGTGCGTGCGTGCGTGTGTGTCTGCAGGAAAAACACAGAGGGGTGTTTAGTAGGGGACTTAATAAAGGGATATTTCCTAGAATTGCCTGTTTCCAATCACTTGCACGGTGGAAAAGGCACCACAGTATGAGAGCATGTGTCTGCCAGCAGCGTTGTCAGTTTGTTGAAAGGAGAGACGCTTTGGCGAGGGGAGACCGACTAAGACCCAAAGCAGGCACCGCAGAGAGTTTATTGTTTTCCATCAACACAACAACTATACCTTTCTCTTTTCGCTTGTCACTCTAAAAATGGCTCTCAGGGCACTGTAAACACCTCCCCACACTCTCGTTCTCTGTCACTGGCTTTCTGGCTTTCTTTGTAACAGCAACTAAACAATGACAGAGACCAGAGAATAAGCAGAGAAAAATAGAGGAGTTAGGGGACTTAATTTGGGTGTTTAGCTAACGTGACGGGCAGGGGGCTTACTTAGCCCAAACATAGACACAGCAGCCTGCATGCAGTTAGCTACAGTTGCCTAGTTTTTAAAACAACATACAGAGCATTTAGACCTTTTAAAAGTGTGTGTGTGTGTGTGTGTGTGTGTGTGTGTGTGCGTGCGTGCGTGTGTGTGTGTGTGTGTGTGTGTGTGTGTGTGTGTGTGTGTGTGTGTGTGTGTGTGTGTGTGTGTTCGTAGCCTCCTTAAACACTATAACAGCACTGTTCCCTCCCAGCAGTACGCTCCAGTTCCTGTCCTAATTAGCGTGCTATCGTACCTCTCTTGGCAGCGGATGTTACAGGAAAACCTTGAAATGGCTGGTTCAGACGTCTTTACCTTGAGAGAGAGGAACTGGGGCAGAGAAGAGACTGGAGCCTGTAGACAATAACGCAGCCCACTTTCCTAGGCTTATGTTGAAACTACTCAGCTGTACAGCACCCTTTGCTTGGCACACCAAAACCCCATCCAGTGTAATGACCCTTTAAATTAGCTGCCTCACCCAGTAGTGTGACTCAGTGTTTGGAGTGGAGGTCACACTTTAAACTACTCTCAATGGCAAGGAAAGGTTCCACATTGCCCATTCTGTCATCGTTGGAGAGTGTGTGTGTGTTTGTGTATGTTAATGTATGTGTGCCTGTGCGTGAGGGTGCTGTTCTTGGCATTAGAAAAGGGAGCAATGGTCAGATGGGAGGTGGTTTTTCCTCCCACACGTTACACTAATCACCTGGTTTGTGGGGGACAGAAAGGATGGGTGTTTTTGTTTTTCTGCACATGAGAATGAAAGAGTGAGACCTAGACAAGCTGACAAAGCTAAAGTGGTAGATTTCAGTCCTCTACATCAAAGAAGCAAGAGAGGTGGGCATGCCAGAGAGGAGATGGTGGAGGACGAGCAATGCAGGATGAAAGAACTTTAAGGGGCCACAATGTAAGATTTGGAGTATTTCTTTGTCTAGCATTGTTTTTTCACTCAGAGGGATTGTACCAACAACATGAAAAAGTTAAATCTGTGCCTTGTACATTTTCTAGTTCACCTCTGATAACACATCTACCCTATTTTACAATCTGAATCACAGCCATTTGTGACGTAGAAACTGCAAATCAATATGACTGACCAATCACAGACTCTAGTCTAGTATAAGTAAGGTCGAACTACTCTGGTCGCAGCCATGGTAACAGCAGAATGTTGCGATCCCTAGCCAATAACATAACTCAGCTAATGAATATTAATGAGCAATGGGCGTAAACTCGCGTTCACCACCAAAAACGAAAGAGGCACCCTAGAATAATTCACAAAAAATATAATATCTTTTTTTTGGGTGTTCAAATATTTTTAAATGTGCTTCATAGACAGGAACCACACACAAATGTATGATTGTCTATATTATGGACCCTTTAAGCCATTTTAGTTAAGGGGTAGGGAAAAAAGAGTGAATAATTAAAGCAAAAAACACCTGCACAAAGGGTCTGGGGAATCTGTCACATTCAGAAAACGAGCATGTTCAAAAAAGGGGATCGTCTTAATTTTGTTAATTTATAGATTGAGAAAGTTGTGAATAACACATGATGGAAAAGTGGAAGGTATATAGGTAGATTGATAGAGAGATACATAGACAGACTAACAGAAGAACTAATGGACAGACAGAGAGACAGAAAACCACAGGGAGAAGAACAGTTAAAGTATCAGTGTCACCTCGTTGATGACCCCCACAGCCCCGTGGACCTTGGCTACGTGTCCCAGCAAGGCAGGGCAGTGCTGGCCCAGAGACCTCAGCGTCGGCAGGAAGCTGACCAAGGAGGAGGGGCTAGCCAGGGACACATCCACCAGCGTGCTCAGTAAGGCCTCGTTCAGACTGGGGTCGCCTAGGTGACTCACCAGGGCGGGAACCTGGGGGCTCAGCATCTAGAAGACAACAGGAAGAGAATATCATGGACATGGGATGAGAAGAAGAAGGAGCCCTTTATAATATCCTGTTTGAAAGTGGTGGGTCATTGTGTTTTGATCCTATTTCCTGGCTAAGTCCTACTCCTCTACCTAGCTGGAGATCCCCCATCCCACCCTGGTGAGACACATCAGCCAGTCAGACTAGTAAATTGATTGATTCTTTTTATTTATCAGCCCAGTTCATAGCGGTTGCAGATCTCATAGTTTCCCCCATTGTAGGGTTTAAATGTTTTGGTTGATTTACATAGAGGTTGGTTGAATTCACGAGAAGTGCCCTCGTTAGAGGAGTGGTTCAGCTGAAGGTCACCTCGTTAGCGGAGGTTGGTTTCAGCTGTGGCAGCTGGCCATTATAAGAAGACCAGCCAGCCACCAGAGCCAGCTGGACTGTTGCAACAGAGTGGTGAACACTTTTAGTTCACTATCTCTACTGGTGCAATGGCTGGAGGATTAGTTTTGAGCATTTCTTATTTTCGTTCTTTGTAGATTTGTTTGATTAGGTTTATGTAAGATAGGTTTGTAACTTGTCGTTCGCTTTGGCAGCGTTTTAGCAGAACTTAATGGGTTTTACAGAGTGGGGAGTCTCTTCCTGTATCCTTCGGGGGTTATTGGTTCTGCCACCTTTGTGACTTTCCACCTGGGAACATTTTAGAACCCGTTTTGAGTGTCGTATTTTGGAAACAATGTCTTTGGTTGGTTAGCCAACTCAGCTGTAGGTCCCCCACAGCTAATATGAAAGCTGAGTTGTTAAGGTTTAAGGTACGTAACACTATCCAATAACAAGTTTTCTACATGCAGTTTCAACTGATACATGTTTGTTTTACACAAGGCAAGTAAGGTTTATGGCCTAAAACCACTGTGGCAACTGCTTCTTCCATTGTATTGGTTCAACTTTATAAAACTGATGTCCTGATTAACAACCACATTTTACTTTTGTGTTTCTTTGTTAAACCTGTAACCTTAAAAGGCCTTTGTGTCCATGAATCCATCCAATTTCCAAGATTCAACCTTTTACCATGAGGTAAACTACTTATTTACCTGCCATATAGGTTTAACATTTTATGGTGGGAATGCAAGTCTCCTTTATGTGTATACGTATATGATTGAATCTATGTGCTGGTCTAAATGGAAAAGAAGTGTGTTTTTTAAAAGTACACTACGTACAATAATCATTGAGTAATTCTCTAAATGAATTATTGAATTGCATTTGACAGCATGTTGGCTATCTGGTGTGTCAGCCTCTTCCGATGTCCCAAACTCAATGTCCATTATGTGAGCCACTGTGTCCTCCAGTTTGGTCTGCCAGCTGGCTTCAGCAGCGCACTCTGTCTTTCGCACAGGATGTCTGTCCCAGAAATGTTCCTGTCTCCATAGAACTCCCCTCACATCTTTGCATTATGACACCCCTACCTCCTTAGTCTGGGTAAAAATGTATTGGATCTATCTGATTTACTACTTTCATTATGACTTTCCTTGATTTACACATCGCCAACTGAGAATCGTGTGTGGTCGACAAATTCTAAGCACCACAAGTTTACTGTAAGAGACGTTATTCAAGAAATAAACTGGAAATCTCCATTGAGGGTAACTGAACATCTCAGTCTTCAATGTGATTTCATTTTTCTCTGAACATTCTCTTCACAGGACAGCATATCTGTCATATAACCCTAACCCCCCTTTGACACCCTGCTCATCCTTTCCTGTAAATGAGCACATTTGCACATTTAAATGGTCTTTCCTAAGACCAGTTTGTGGTATTGCCACATTCCTACATAGAGGAATTTGGAGTTTTCTCTTGAACAATGTGTTCCCAATATGTGCGCTATGTATATCCAACTTTTTTATATGGAGAGGGACTAACAGGGTAGTGTGTGTGTTCAGCTTACAATTTATATTTAGTTGTCAGAGCATTATTTGGGGCATTCCAACATTTTTACATTACTAAACTAAGGAATTTATACAGACTGTGCTCCACAAATGCATGCAATATCCTTCTCACTCAGTGTATATCATATCCAACTCCTGTATGAGTCAGCTCCATGAACAGTTGTACAATTGTGCAGTACTCAGTAGTGGGACCAACAGGGTAGCTGGGTAACTGAGTCTGTGTGAATACCCTTTATTTTTAGTAGTGAGGTCATTAGGGTTAGGATAAAATTGCCAGCTAGCTAAGTTTCCTTGAAAAATCAAAGATGTCGGGGTGCTCAGCTTGGTATCAAACAATTCTCCATCATGGCAAGCTTATCACCACGCAAAAGCAAAATATTAATTGGTTTGTTTGGATTTAATGTTAAGTAGAATCCTATTTGAATTGAAGAGGAGGCCAAACTGCTAGGTAGGTAAAGTAGCAGTGGGTAATTCCTCAGCTGACCTTTAGCTTGCTTTTCCCATTGCCTGGGTCAGAGCCATGTTAATGTTTGCTTCACTAGGCATTGCCTTCTCTCTAGCTCTTGGACTGTTCTTCTCTCTGACACAATCCCTAGCTATTAGCTCTTTCTCCCACGTTACATGATACGGCCATTTAACCCACCTCAGTGGATGACATCTCAGAAGATATCCATAGCTGCATCCCCTAATCATACCAATGGTTAATATTTTACGTGTATAATTGTAAGCAAGTACTGCTACCCAGAAACACACCACGCACATCTCGGAAAGCTTGTACGTCACCCGTCTGATTTGACAACCAATACTTACAAGTGGATGTTGCTCGGCAACCATCTGTATCAGACGAAGCAGGTGCTGTAGCTCGGCCGACTCAAGCTTCGATATCAGAGGGGTCAGGTTGCCAAGGTGACGGTGGATGGCGTCCGGTTGTTTGGGATACACCGAGGGCAACACGCGAAGGAGCATGTAGTTGCCTAGGAGGACAGAGAAGGCAAGGAGTGTTTACAGTAGAATACACTCCTTTGTGAACCTTATACACGCAAGACAATCATTGGGAATTGACATGCACATGGTAAAGTAATGATAAACCGTAGATAGTGAGTGTGTGTGTCTTTCAAAAAAAGATAATGTGCACGCACGTGTGTGATGCATTTCTCTCAAGGGTCCCCTGAGGACATCAAAGACCTGACATCTGTGTTTCTGTGTAGATGTGTTTTCTATTTGTCCTAGGTTTTCTGCTGAATGATGCTGACGCATAAAGAAAGAATGCTAATGTTTCAAGAAACAGTTTGTGTAAGTGACAATAGCCCTGCTAGAATGTACAACCTTGCCCAACAGCAGACACAAACATCTTATTTTTTGTGACTTTTAGAATAGCTTTTCTGATCCTAAGCGACATGTCCTGCATTCGAAACAATGGCTTTTGTTTTTCCGGCATTTACAAGAAACCCACAGTAAAAGATGCAGCGTACAAGGCATGACTGGTATAAATGTGGATGTGATTTACCATATGTGGCAAAGCTGTGCAAAGGATTGTGACACAGATTGATGAACACAATAAGAGGGGCTTTATCCTCTTAATCAATATGCCATGCATGTTTAACTTGGAGTTGTTGCTTTGGTCGCAGGTTCATGTTCACTTACTGTCTGTGCTGTTGTTAGTTACTGCATATTATCTATTACTTTATAATTCGTATTTGAATAGAGATAATTTAAGAAATATAAAATTATATTTCTTATCTTGTGGAAGATAACATAGTATTCAGGCTATGTTTGTGTGTACTGTAAGAATTTATTCGGAATTAATCATAACGCAAACATTGACGAAGGCAATATAACTAGTTGGTCAGTGGACCCTAACAATCCTAATAAGATGAATGCTGTCCAGGGACATTCAAAGTATATATTCACCCCGGCAGCAACATGTTCCAAACAGTTCCATCGGTTAGTATTAAACAGGTGATAGTGATGAAAGAGTTGAGTAAACCAGTGGTAGTTTCCCAGCCCTTACGAACACACCGGGCATGGTGGTGCTGACCTCTATGAACCATGGCAGTGTACTAGTATTTTTATGATGATTATGTTACTGCACAACCAATATAGTAATCAATAAATAATAATTATGCAAATTATAACAAGAAAATTTCAATAATCTTTAGTACTCAACTATCTTGGCAGGATCTTTGCTACACATGTAGCAGACTGTGACTCTCTCGCTTTCTTTCAATTGGACAAGCACACACATACATTGACCAGCAATTGTGGTCGTCTATATCTCATTTAGGAGCTGAGTCATGGAACCTATGGTGGTACACAGCAAGGTTGTTTCCACATGCATATGATGTTCTTTCATCCATAACAAAATAATTGTTTAACTTACAAGCTTATTCTTAGTCTACTTTTCCCATCCCATTCCCATGTATCAATAGCCTTATCATGCTCAATTTCAACTCAATATTTTATGGGACCAGTGTACCAAAACATTTCTGATATGTCTAGTCAAGTCAAGTCAAATGTATTCATCAAGCACATTTAAAAATAACTCACGTTGACAAACATGCTTTACAGACCAGAGCAGACAATAAAACCCCAGAAAGACAGATTCAAAAAACAAACATCAATACACATATCAGTCAATTTAAAATCAGTCCTGAAACCCACAGGTAGCCAGTGGAGGGAGGCCAGGATAGGGCTAATGTGGTCTCTCTTTCGGGTACCATTCAGGAGCCTGGCAGCTGCGTTCTGGACCAGTTGCAGGCAAGCCAGGGATGACTGACTAATCCCAGTAAAAAGTATATATGATCAATGATTATAATTATTATTATTGGAAATGAAAGTGCCCTTTTGGAACACAGTATTTTGGGTGGGACATATATGAGTAAGGGAATATTATCCCTTCTGTTGAAAGCCCTATAATTCTAACTTTCAAATCAATGCAAGATCAATCCCTTTATATTTACATGGCAACCCAAGGAACTCATGCCCAAATCTAATGACTTCACACACCTGGCAACACAGATCTTGCTGGAACATATGGATATAAACCAATTTAGCAGATGTGTGGTTACAGACAGCATCTAGCACACTAGAACCAATATGGTCTCGAGAAGAGAGAGAGTGAGATTTAACACCCTGATCTTTTCTGACCCTGATTGCCAGCACAGACGCTGTCCGGGAAAAAACTTGACTGAAACTTTAGAACACGAACGAGAGACGGATGAAACCTGGCAACTTACCCCAGGGGAAAAGGATTTATCATGATAACCTTAAAAAAATTCATTTTTTTATGTTTAACCTAAACTCTAGTTGACTCTAAAAACACAAATACTCATATATTAGCTAGATGTACCGGGAACAAGTGAGAGAAGGAACATAGATTTATTGCGGCGTGTCCAGTGGAATGCTGAAACCAGGAGTTGTTTGTCTCCAGGGGTACAGTCTCTAGGGACGATTTATGATGCTTCTGTGCCCACCCCTTTTCTGAGCCCTTCTAGTGCCTGTGCCCTGAGGCCGACACAAACGCGCACATTTAAAGTGTAGGAAAAAAGAAGCCTATAACAAAGTGACCAATCATAAACCTACTGACGTTTACACCCTGTGTACATCTTCTGTGAGGAGGTAGCCTTCAGATAGCCATAAAGCTGAACAGACATCTAACAGTACATCACTACTACCCAAACACACATTACTAAACTCATGGAATCCACACATTACAACTAAGATGTGCAATGCCGCTCGTCTTACCCACACATTGCTACTTCATGTGCTCATGGCTTTAATACCCTGTGCCCTAACACAGAATGTCAGAGCACTCTATTAGCGCACAGTGAGGTGAACGTAGGTGGGTGACCTTCATACCAACCCCCCCCCCCCCCCCGACAACGGATGAGGAACACACCACCGTTTCCAGATGGAGATCAGGAAGAAGTGACCTTCTGTTCTTTGGCCCACAACAGCTGACCTTTTGGAGCAGGTCACACAAAGATGACCTTTCTGCGCAGTGGCTTAGGAAGGGAGTCAGTTCCATTTTAACACCTCTTCAAATATGTTAGGTCAGACTGTGTGGGTGGGTGGGTCCATGTTGAACAGTGTCAGGCTATTATGCCATTTCCTTAGTGTCGCACAGGATGGCCCAGTGAAAACAATTCAATTGATCTCCATTAATGTGTTGCCAACTCCAATGTACGGGAAACAATTTAGCCGCAAAACTGTAGAGCACAGCAGAAAATCCCCCAATAAGGACCACTGGGGTTTGGAGTGGTTTTATGATCCAAAAGTGTGTTCCGTAGATTTCATGACCCATTTGGTTGGAACCTCTGCTCTAACATTCACTTGTGTCCCATACGTCGTTTATAAGAAACTGTATTATGAGGATATCCCCTAAAGAGGGCAAACAATAAAAGCACAAAGTGATTGAGAAATTAGAGAAACTTTGCTGGATAGGCAAACCTTAATAATCTCTTACTAAATGATTGTAGAATCGTGGATGCATCATCGCTCCCTTGTCCAGTTCAACTCTTGTCATGAAGAGGTTAGGAGTGCTACGGTCTGTACAGAGGGCTGATGGAGGACCCAGCGGTAACGCTGCGAGCTGTAACCCTGAACCTCTTGGCAGACCTTCTCCTGTTTGGCCCATATATGTGAACAACCAGCCCACCCTCTGGCATCCATCTTTCCCTGACTGACTGACTCTTCAGTCTGTTCCTTTGTCTGTGCGTTTGTGTTTTGGGTGTGTTTACATAAACACATGTAACACTTAACTTCAGCAAAAATGACGCACCGTCACACTTCCTCTCTCTCTCTCTCTCTCTCTCTCTCTCTCTCTCTCTCTCTCTCTCTCTCTCTCTCTCTCTCTCTCTCTCTCTCTCTCTCTCTCTCTCTCTCTCTCTCTCTCTCTCTCTCTCTCTCTCTCTCTCTCTCTCTCTCTCTCTCTCTCTCTCTCTCTCTCTCTCATTTTGACCCAACATGAGTTTCAAAATGCTGTTAGAATATAACCAAAATTGGCACGCGACAAGTGATGGCTAACTGGTTCCATGTGTTCTAAAACAAGCAGTGGACTGGGTTGACGACAGATGATTTGGCCTCATCTTGGGAAACATCACGTGTTTGGGACACGGCACGTCCCTGCAGGCCAATAAGTGTGTTTAGATGGTCTCGATTGAATCGTTCCAGTTGGCCTGATACGGATCTCAGGTGGCACCCATCGTGGAGACACACGCATATACTCTCTCTTTGCTTTCAGTTCTTTTACCATATCTCTCTCTCTCCCTCTCCGTAACCCCTCAACTCAAAACTTAAGTAAAAGATATCTCTTTTCTTTTTGTTCTTTTTCACTCACTCACTCGCTCATTTACTTATTCACTCACTCACTCACTCACTCACTCACTCACTCACTCACTCACTCACTCACTCACTCACTCACTCACTCACTCACTCACTCACTCACTCACTCACTCAATTTTCAATTTCAATAAGCTTTATTAACATGAAATACTGTGCCATAATTATTGACAAAGTGTTGATCAAAACAATAACAAAAACAATAATAAAAATAATAATAACCATATACTGTATGTTAGTATATGATAAACATCAAATAGCTCAAGTTAAACATGACAACTGGAAAAACAATAGTAATAACCACATGTGACAAACATAAAATAGCACAAGTTAAACATGACACTGTTGCTCTACTTGGTGTTCCTAAGGTTGTGACAGGAATTTACAAATTTTACAGGCAGAGTGCTACATACATTTTTCCCCCTAAAAGATCTTGCAGTTTTATTTAGTCTATTAAGTTTTAAAATATGTTTTTTAAATTATAACATAAATGTTCCCGTTCGTTTTTTAACACATCACAGTGTAAGAGGAAATGTGTCTCAGTCTCAATTTGCGCACAGGTGCACTGCTGACACACTCTGTCCTCCCTTGGTTGCCAGGTTTGTCCATGCCGACCAGTTTCAATAGCCAGGTTGTGTTCACTGAGTCTCTACATAGTCTATGTTTACCTCAGTTTTGATCTGGAACATTTGTCAGATAATCTGCAAACTAGGGCAAAATAGAGTTTGCTTTGTTTTTTTCCAGTAATCAATATAATTGTCTTTTTGTTTTTGTATTATTTGATTTGGCGAGATTGTTAGAGGGTTATCTTGAGGAGTTGCAGAATAGAGGTTCTGGACACATTGGCAAAGGGGACTTTTCATTGTATCAATTTGTTGGCGGTGAAAGGCTCTGTGATGGTATGAGTGGGGATGACTTGAGTTAAGATAATTATAAAATTTTATGCTTTGTTTTTTAACATGAATTATTAGAGAGAATTGTCTGAGTTCCGCTCTGCATGCATTATTTGAGGTTTTCCTATTTACTTTCAGGATAGATTTACAGATCTCGTAGCATTTCAATTGGACGTTTATCCCATTTGGAGAAATCCTGATTTACACAAGGGCCCCATACCTCACTACCATATAGGGCAATTGGTTCAATACTTGATTTGAGTATTCTAAGCCAGATTCTAATTGGAATATTTCATTTGATGTTTTTTTAATCATATAACACTCTCACTCTCTCTCATTCGTTCTTTCTCATCTTCCCTCTTCTACCTTTTGGCTGTATTTCTATTTATAGAGCTAAAACACCCATCCTCTATATGAAGTAGGTGCATACACAAAAACCCAGCTTGATCCCTATGCCCATGGACAGGAAGTGAACAGGAAGTAGGTCATGGCACCAGAGACAGACCACCACCCCTACCACATCTGTTTTAGCTATCGGGACATGAACAGACACTGATAGGAGACTGGTCCAGAGATAGGCCTGAGTGTGTGCTGCAGGGGAAGGGAGCGCACAAACTCTGTTAGAGAAAGATAGAGCCTGAGACCAATGGCAAGAGAATGAGTGTGAGAGACAGATAGAGAGAGAGATAGAGTATAAAAGGAAAGGGGGAAAATGAGTTTGAGGGCACGTGAGGGTGGGAGTCGGGGGAAATCCCCCGACCCCATGAGGGAGCCATTACGCCATTCTCTGAAAACACACACACACACACACACACACTGACAAAACGAACCGGCCAGCAAAGAAATTAATAAATAAACAACGCCAAGCGAGAGAACAATATCTCCATTTATAAGACCCTCATGTCTGGGTCCCGTTCAACCCCCTCGTTCGTACCTCTACCCCCTTCCCCCTCAGCCCTAGAACAAACACACACACACACACACACAACATCCCTCTCCATATGGGTAGAAAAGGTTTGAATTCCCTTTTCCTGTTTGTTCTCTCCTTCTCTCTTCCTCTGCCCTCTCCATCTCACTCGCTCCCTGTGAGTTGCGGGAGCTGCAGTTCTGTTTATGACAAACACACATGCTACCCCATTACATTACTCACTGCTCCAGTCTCCTAGCTAGTCTCGGGCTCGCCCCCCACTCAGTGGAGGTATGTGTGTGAGAGAGAAAGTGAACGTGTCTGTGTGTGTGTGTGTGTGTGTGTGTGTGTGTGTGTGTGTTTATACAGCCCAGACTTACCTTTACTGTGCCGTGCCGCCACCCCCACCCCCCCGAACAGAACAACACAACACAACATTACCAGGGCTCACAGCCAAGGGATTGCTCAGCATTTAACGAGAGACTGCGTATGCGAGAGGGAGGTCGAGAGGGGTAGACAGGAAGGGAAAGGGAGAGAGAGGGAATTGGAGGGAGGTGGGGAATCACAGCAGAGAGGAGGGACACGCATGAGACAGCAAGGCGTAGAAAAAAGAGAGCGCTGTGGACCAGCAGGCATATAGAGGAGGCACAGACAGAAGAGACAGAGAGAGGGAACAGAGGAAGGAGCACAACTTTCTGCTTTACACTGATACACTGGGTTTACTTCTGTCCCGCCACTTGAACGCAGGCAGGTAGACAGGTCAGCACACCAGAGGAACTGGTACACATTGGCAAACGTCCTCCCACACACACGCGCGCACACACACTCTTTCTCTGATCAGGAGTGCGGCATGTTTCCATGGAGGCTCCCCCAGATGGCGTGTCTGCTGTTGGCGTGCGTGTCGCTGAGCAGACAGTACGAGTACCAACAGGTTCCCTATGAACAGGACTACAACGCCATCCCTGAAGAGGAACTACAGGAAGGTAAGTCCAGTGTGTGTGTGTGTGTGTGTGTGTGTGTGTGTGTGTGTGTGTGTGTGGGTGTGTTTGTGCCTGTTTTCACACCTGTAAGCATGGGGAGCCATGGTGATGTGACCATGCAGTGCATGCACTACTTGGCTTGCTGACACCTGTGGTCTTTGTAGTTTAAATGGACGACTGTTTTCTAAAGGTGCTGCCTCGGGAGTTGACACAATCTTGGTTGACTTAGTTGCAGGGGCTACCAGGGAGAGAAAGAGGAGACCACGTCAGTGTAAACTTGTATAAGCTTTCCTTACTAGATGTTGAACATATGATTGACAGGGGTCTGAGTAGACCGACGATGGAGGCCCCCTGCAGAGGTTCTGATACCACCCCTTTGAGTAGAGTTTACCAGTGGGACGTGTGATACAATTATTTGGATGGCATAACCATCGTTATATATATAATTCCTAAACATATGTTTGATCTTTTGGTTTTAGTATTTGGGTGTTGGAAATTAGGAATACCTTTATTTAATTTCAACATTCTTAGTGCATAACAACAAGACAACACTGTAGCAGAAAGGCAGAGTATATTAGGAGGGAGCTCTCTCTTTGTAGGCAGAGCACGTCAGTGGGCAGTGGATTAGCTTGGAGCTGGCTGAGAGAGTCTGTGGAGATGGTGGGCGAAGGAGACTGGAGTCATTAGCCTCCTAATGGGAACTGAACGTCATGAATGACTGATCATTGATCAAAGAAATACCATTTAATTAGGGAATTCTTCTGTCAGCTGTTTTGGAAGGAACCACAGTGTGTGTTTGTGTGTGAGAGAGACTGTTTGTTAGTGTACTGAGTGAAAGTCTGTCTGTGTGTGTGTGTGTGTGTGTCTGTGTGTGTGTGTCTGTGTCTCCGATTGAATAAGAGCATACTGTATGCTGAGTGTGCTCTGGTCATAGTTAAGCCTTTGAGCAGAAAGTTTGTGTTTTAAATTGTCGATCTCAATGTTGATAACCGGTGAACTATGGTAACCTGCAAACAACCGTTGCTCTGGCCTTGGATTTTGAGGCAATTAAACACCATTAAAGGCCAAAACGGGGCGGTCTGAACACAAGATGGAGAACAGCAAAACACTATTTATACAGCACCAGCGGGCAAGGGAGCGGGCCGGTGACTTGGCCTGCCAAAACAAAAGACAGAGAGGGGAGGGGGAGAGATGCTCCTAGTAAAAAAGGAGGAAATAAAAAGAACACTAAGTTACAAAAGTAGAGGTTCTAGGAGGGGAGGAGGATGAGGGCAAACAAGTGATTGGGATCTGATTACAGAAACACAGCAGAAACGCTGAGTGGGAAGAATTAACAAAAGCCTTTTCTCACGTCTTCAGCTGTTCCCAGGTTCTACTCCTGCTTTTGTCTTCAAAGCAACTCTTACCGTGTCTTCCCTTTCTTCTCTGTCCAATCTCTCTCCTATGTGCTCATCTGCTCTTCCTGAGTCCTAAGTCCCCAGATCCCAACAGTTACAAATCTCCACTAGAACGATAGGGACGAAGTTCAAACAAAGTGAGAGTTGAAATAAGTGAATGTGAAGATGTGGACAACAAAATGATCTGTTCCTCTTTAGCAATTACCAGCACTGCCATTTGCAGGATATAAACCAGGGAATGGCTTCTCTAACCTCTAAATAAACACTGAAAAGAACAGACAGCAACCAAGCTCCACATCTCCATTCCCCCCTCTCTTCTCCCTCTGAAGTCCACAGGCCTCACCACACTGGGGGTACTCTCTCTATTTTATTCTCTCACTCAACCCTAAATACAACCCCTCTCTGCCTGCAGCCACCCCCAGCCCGGCTCCCTGCCGCACCCAGGAGCTCACCAAGTGGGATAAGATGTTCTCCATGCTGGAAAACTCCCAGATGAGGGAGAACATGCTGCTGCAGTATGCCGATGACATCATCAAGGTGGAGCTGGGTTCGCTGCGCAGCGAGATGCTCAGGTGGGTTCACTGGCAGTGCCACTATGGGTCACAAGTCAGGTCAAAGTCTCAAATGTGTCGTTCCTTGGGTTTTAAGAATCTGGAGCTTTAAAGTCATTAAACCCCTTTTTCCATCCCATCCTAGGTTTGTTGCCCAGTACGGCGGGGCTTGTGGGGTAGCGGTGGAGTCCGCTGGGATGAGGTTGTCCCAGCAGCTGGAAGCTCGTCTCCGGGAGAATTTGGAGCGTCTCTACCCAAAGACCACAATCGGCAGTACCCAGTCCCACCACCAGGGGGTTGTGTTACAGCAGCTCCTCACGGCAGCGCACAACCAGAACCTGCGGCTGGCCAAGCTGGAGAGCAGCTGCCTCAGCCGTCCTGGAGCAGTGGCCGGGCCGGGAACGCCAGTGGACAACAAAGGGGGAGTCCCCTTTCAGACCCCGGGTTCAGACGGTGGACCACAACATCAGGAGCAGGAAGTGACATCAGAGTCCTTGGCGGGGCTACTGGAAGGGACGCTGGCTGCCGTGGTAACCGAGCTGCAGCAGACGAGGGCGGAGCTTGAACTGGCATTGAGGACGTTCAGGAAACACCATCTGCCTGCAGGTGAGAAAACCTGACCATCTATGCGTTGGTTATTTTTTGGCTCCTGTACATTTAAAAATATTTTGTTAGATTTCCAAACTACAACTTGAGAGTTGCCTTAGAAATATTACCCATGAGATATAAGGCTCCTTATTTCCAAGCCATCCTTTTGCACGCATATAGAAATAAAGTCTTATTAAATTAGACTGTCAGCACGTTATCCCGTCGTCCTATTCCATCTCCGTTAAAAAGCCCTGTTACAGAAAGCCTTTAAGTGTGTGGGCCGCTAAGACACAGCAATCTCTTTCCCTGTCCGATCCTTTAAGAACTTTTTTCATTTCCTGAGATGGACCCCAGAGATATTAGGATGTAACCCCTTCCGTGCCCCGCTCACTCGTGTTAAACTGTCTACAAGTCTCCGAGCAGATTGGAGGGAAACTGTGTGTGTGGGTACCACTTCAAACCATGTAGCCCACAGAGAGCCATGCTCTGGTTCGGTTCAGCCCATGGGGAGGTCTGGCCCACGGCTGCTTGGTACTGCTAGACGCATCAAAGAGAGACTTCACAATGCATGGACCTATACCCTTACACGGAGTGTGTGTATTAGAACACACACACACACACACACACACACACACACACACACACACACACACACACACACACACACACACACACACACACACCTATTTTGTGTGAGCAGATACCCACATATACTGTTTCCTGCATGCACACAGACATATGCATATACACACACACACACACACACACACACACACACACACACACTCATACACACGTGAACACACACAAAGACACACTATCCTGTCACACACACACACACATAACCAAACAGAATCTCTACAAGCCACCCATTGCTGGTCTATGTCCTTAGCAGAGGAGGGTCTAATCATTAGCAGGTCGACTCAGTAACCACACCAAAGCAGACCGAGAAAGCAGAAACAGATGGCCGCCTTTTTTTTGGCAAGCACCATTTTTTTCACAGTTTCTCCCTCCCAGTGAGCGGGATACCTGAGACAAATGTTAATGTCAACATTTAGACTCTTGAGGAGAAAGAGAGTTTTGCAAAGGCTGAGTCATCAATGTATGGAGAGTCGGGCAATGTGAGAGAGAAGAGAAGAACATACTGTAGGAGATGTGGTGGTGGGAGGAGGGAAATGGCAGAGCAGAGAGCAAATAGGACAGCGAAGGAAGCAATGGAAGATAGTGATAAAGGTTGAAGTGATAAATATCAGAAAGTTATTGTTTCTCACCATATTTAACGCATGGCACAGGAAGGAAAACACATTCAGGTGAACATACTGTATCATCAAACTTAACAGCTGGACATTTTGAATGAGTACTAATTCAGCAAGAACGTCCAAGGAGCCATATCATACTAACTTGGTGAACAAAGTCCCTTCATCAGAATGTTATTTAACACACTATTACATCGTAAAGACAAATGAACTATTACTAATTCCTCGTGTGGTCTTCAACAATAGGAAAGTGGAGAAGTAGTTTTAGACTGACAGGCCGCAATCAAGGGGAAAAGTCAGAGGAGAATATAACAGCTGACATTGAATTAGAGTGCTGGCAGCGTTGAAGCAAACAAACAATCTGAGTCCAACCTCAGTTCCTGTCCAAATCTCAGTTATGTCAGACGCTGTCTCATATCTTCATTCTGTCAGGCATTATCTCACGACAGGAAGATCTACTGATTGACCCCACACCAATGTGAAGACTTTTCCCTATATTTTACACACTTCAAAGAGTGTGAGTCATACACTCAAATTTACATGCATACTAATCCCACCCCCATCAGTTGCAAACTGCCTCTTGGAAGTCAAAACCTGGATGGCAGCTAACGTCCTTAAATTAAATGAAGAAAAAAACGGAGGTGAGGCTCATGGGCCCCAAGGCTCTCACTAAAAAGCTGGGGGAGTTAGATATGAACATCGATGGTTCCAACATCCACTGGATGTTGCTATCCACATCCAATGCCGTCAAAAACCTGGGGGTAATTTTCGACCCTTCCCTGTCATTTGAGCCTCACATCCGCAGCATCACAAAGTCCCAAAGAGACCCTCGTTCAAGCATTTGTCATCTCCCGTTTGGACCACTGCAGTGCCATCCTCATTGGTCTTCCAGCAAAAGCAATAAACAGACTCCCACACATTCAAAACTCTGCTGCCAGAATGCTCACTCATACCAGGCCCTGGCAGCACATCACCCCCACCCTTGTCAAACTCCACTGGCTGCCTATCAAATTCCGCATCATAGTAAAACTCATGTTAAGTACCTACAAAGTACTAAACGGACTGGCACCCACCTACATTACTGAACTCCTCCACCCCCACACACCAAATCGAAATCTACGCTCCTCTGACTCTGGTCACCAAAACTTCACTCCATGGCTGACCGTGCTTTTAGCTGCGCTGCACCCAAGCTATGAATTCCCTATCTGCTAATGTCAGAGACTCTGAATCCATGGCCATTTTTAAGAACAGGCTAAAAACTTCCCTTTTTATTCAGGCCTTCCAATAACCAATTCCAATAATTAACTCTGATTTTATCCTATGTTTAGGCTTGTCCAGTTTTTAGTGAATTTTCCCTTAATGTTTTATCTATTACCATGTGAAGTGTCTTTGGGTGTTCTGAAAAGCGCTTTTAAATAAAATATATTATACTATTTGCCTCAGAGCGTCCAGACTTGGCCTGCGGCTACAAAGGGCCTGGTGGTCGACCGAGTGGACAGACCAAAATGATAGGGGGAGAAACCCTGAACGCCACACACAGATTGTGTGGTTTGACACGTAACGTTGGTGTAGCCTTACCTTGTCACTCAGCTGAAACAGTACCTGGCAGTCTCTCCCTCCCTCTAGTGTGTTGGTTTATACTGGCTATGACATCCATTTGGACAAGCTCTTAATCAGTTGGGACCTTGGCTCTATACGTCTAGTCGACTCAGACAGAATTGGCAAACAAAATTGATCTTTTTCATTCTAAGACTTCAGGCTTTTTCAAATATGCAGATTAAAGTGATAGTGATCAGCACAGAATAGCTAAACTCAGAGCTGAAAAGTGCACTTGGTTACCATGGGAGACCTCAGACATACACACACGGAGGCAATGATCTAACACAGAGTTCACTTAATTTAGGAGGGTTATGAAAACTATGAAATCCCTTACTATGGACCACTACATATTTCAGATATCCGAGTCCCAATGGTTAAGTAAGATATTTAGCTGAATCATTTATTTTACAGTAGAACCATTAGCCCTGGCATGACTTCCCAGTTTTTATTGGATTCAATTTTGACTTAATCATATCACATATCTGGTTGTCAAAATTATGATGCACAGTTCTGGCCAAGTGTTGGATTAGGGCAGAGAAAGGGAGAGAGAGATTTTTATCAGCATATTAAAATGATCTTCCTCACTCAGTATGTATATCCTTTGGGGCCGTAGTTCTGAATCTCTCTCTCCTGCCTTCTTCTGATTGGTCTCTCTCTCTCAAACAGAAGCGAGGTAACACTAACACCCATCTAGTGCCTGCTCATTTTAAACCTGGCAGTCCCAGCACCTACACCTATAAAGAGGCTACCCACACCAACCGTCCCATTAATGTTCACCATTGCCCAGTGGTGTCCAAACTTACGGCCAAAGTTCTCTCTCTCCTTCTCTCTCTCTATGGACAGACAAAGTCTTGTAGTAACGCCTGAGTCTCTAGGCAGATAAGAGGGAGGAGGCAGGAAGGTCAAGCAGCTATAGGCTGACTCTGTCCCTCTGACCTTCCTCTTTCCCATTCCCACTACATTTATCACTGTCTGTTTACTTACTCTTTGTCTGTACTGCAACTAAGCTGCTGTGAACTTGAAGAGATAGTGTGGAAAACATCCATGTGAAAGTGTGTAATCTCTTTTCTCTCTCTCTCTCTCTCTCTCTCTCTCTCTCTCTCTCTCTCTCTCTCTCTCTCTCTCTCTCTCTCTCTCTCTCTCTCTCTCTCTCTCTCTCTCTCTCTCTCTCTCTCTCTCTCTCTCTCTCTCTCTCCCCCCCTCCCCCCCCCAGGCTGTGAGGCAGCTCTGCTCTTCCCCATGCGCTCCAGCCACATCTACACCTCTGTGGTGCCCGACCTCCCGCTCGCCCTGTCCTCCTTCACTGTGTGCCTGTGGGCGCGCCCTCTGGGCCGGGCCCAGTCCAAACGCACCGTACTGCTCTCCTATGGCACCGCGCGCAACCCCTTCGAGATCCAGCTCCTGCTGAGCGGCGGCGCTGCCCGCTTCACCGTGGGGGGCGAGGCTCACCTGGTGGAGGGTCGTGACGTGGTCCGGGACGGGGCCACCACCTGGTTACACCTCTGCGGGGCCTGGAGCTCGAAGGAGGGCCTGGCCACGCTGTGGGCCAACGGCAGGAGGGTGGCCTCCACGCCCGGGGTGGCCGAGGGGCACGTACTGCCCAATGGCGGCTCCCTGCAGCTGGGCCAGGACAGGGAGGGAAGTTGGGCCACCGGCGGCGGTGGGAGTTGGATGTCCGGGTTCCACGAGAGTTTCGAGGCCAAGCTGGCGTTTGCCGGCAAGATGACGGGGGTGAACGTTTGGGACAGGGTGCTGGCCGAGGAGGAGATAGCCCAGCTGGCCCTGCCAGAGGGCGAGGGGTGCGAGCAGCGGGGGAACGTGGTGGCGTGGGGCGTGACGGAGATGGTGCCCCACGGAGGGGCTCAGTTCATCAACTGACCCTCTGGATCCATCGTCTCATCATCCTCCTCTTCATGTTTCATCTCGTCCCAAATATTGTCGTGTTCCGTCTCATTGCCATCGTCGGAGTCCTCTCCTTCACGAATGAACTAAGTATTAAGCAGTGTCCTGGAAAGGACCAGTTGTTTTACTTTCTTAAGAGCCATCGTCAGCATCCTACTCATCGCCACCTTAAACGATATCAACTTCATTGAACTCTAATGATGGCATCGCCGAAACAGAGTAAACATACAGACCTATGTTGTGAGATCTAACTGCAATAGGTAAAACATACACACACGATCACAAACACATGCAGGGGCCAAAATGATATCTACAAAAAGGTTCTCAAACAGCCCTTACCAAAGATTCTAACCGAAATAGAGTGTGAGTGAATAAGATGGTTTTGTGTTGAAAAGATGATGCACAAGGTGAAAAGTAACTAAGCCATTAAGAGTAATCACTAGTGATAGTCCTGCTTGAAAGGAATTGGATCATAGCCGTATTTTAAAAGCTTTTATCTCAATGGGAAGTTTGGGCCTTTAGAGTTATTGCAAATGTTAAGGCCGCAGAATATATGTTGCCAATATCAAAGCTACATACAAGTAATGCTCTATTAATGCTCAACAGTCCATTTGTTTCTATTCTTCACAGTTTCTCTTATCACAGAAACTACTTTTAAAAATTGTTGTGGTTCCATAAAAATTTGTTAAAAACTGCTTCTTAGGAAAATTATTTTTAACGTTCTCATGAAAGTGTTTACATTTATAAGTGACAAAAGTAACTGTATTTTATTGGTTTTGTTATTTTTTTTTATCTTTGTAGTTTTCATTTAACGTTAGGGGATTATTTTATTTGTCTTATTTGTTTGATCGGCTTCATTGTTTATTTGTTGTTTTGCTTTGTTTGCCAATGGATTAGGCAATATTACTGGTTTGTTGTTTGTTAGTTTGTTTTGAACAGACATACATGTTTGAACTTTTGAACTGTGGAACTGTGGACATTGTTTACAGCATATTTTATTTTAACTGTTTCTGGTCTTTGCTACTCATGTAATGTAATGTGACACTATAATGTAAATTGTTCCTTTGTTAAGACATTAAGAAATTGAATGTATTTTGTACATACATATGTTTTGCAATAAACTAATTAAAGATATAGTTTAAAAAATCTGGATTCAAGTTGTCTTTGGAGCCTTTCCTTAAAATATTTTGTAATATAAATATAATAAACTAGTACAATATTACACATATCTATTTTCCCTCTTTTCTGGAAGAGGGGTTTTAGAAAAGAGAACTGTGATGGCATAGCACTAACATGCAATGACTACTTCTAGGAGGGCTAGTGTGTGTGTGTGTGTGTGTATGTTTGTATTCTCCATTTAGATTTGATAATGAGCTAGTCACATAGGGTTTTATTGTAGCCGAGAGCAAATGCTCTAATGCTGTTTCTGGCCGCTAGATTTCTCGACCTGTCCACAGTTGACTTGATCAGGCAAACATGCAGTATATAAAGATCCCCACAAGCAGACCTAACCCGATAGCCTCCCGCGGCCCCCCACCCTCACGATCGCTTTGCTAACCTCAAGTGAACCCCATGACATCACACCATTTCCTGTAGAGGACACTACTGGGAAGAGAGAGGTCATCTGTTATTGGTCTTTGAGAAAACAAAGGGGGAGAGGGAGAAGGAGGAGTGACAGATGGAGAGGGGAAAGGATTGAAGCTGCTTGACATTGCAAACAGTGTGATACATAACCTGTAGTCATAGTAGTTCAGGAGCCGGACAGTGTAATATGGCAAAGCTACACATTTCTTAAAGTATACGGGATAAGGTAAATACTAAGCAATTCAGTATCAATCTCTTTTTTTTTATTAATAAAGAGATCATTTTGTTGAAAAGGTGCATCTCTACTTTACACGGCTCACTTTTTTCATTTCAGTCCAAAGATTGATTGATCTACTCTGCATCCTCTCTCTGGGAAGGGCTAATCAGACGTTCTGCCAGGGCACGCTAGCTTTGTCACCGTTCCATTTCATCGAATCTCCCCCCAATCCCCTCCACCCCTAGAACATACCAGAAAAGCTACAGTGTGCACATACCACACATAGGGGGAACTGGGGGACATCCGTCATTGTGAACGTGTGTGTGTGTGTGTGTGTGTGTGTGTGTGTGTAAATGTACCATATGTGTGGCCTAACATCGTGCACGCCTGTTATACGAAAACATATTTGAGACTGAAGGAACCCGCTACACAGCAGTGGTATTGGACATGCGGACCCTGTCAGTAAAAACTGCACTTGACAGGAGGCACTCTAGTGAGAACATTTACGGTAAGACATCAGCATAGGGGCCGTCTCAAAGCAGTCAGCCCCCAAACCAAGCAAACAGCAGACCATGCCAGCACGGGGGACCGGAGTCATTTCCCAACAGTCTCTTATCTAACTGTGTGAGTGGGTGTGTCAGCTCCAAGCCCCAAATAGTACTTCATCTGCTGCCGCTAGCACCATTGGGTCCCTGTAACAGTGTAGTACTAATGGATGGGACAAGTATAGCCATTTGCATCGAACTTTTAATCATCTACGTTGTAAGAGATTAAGCAGTCTACAAAGTGCTAGGATATATGACAATGCCATTATGGGCCATACACAGTTGGTCCAGACGATGACACAAACACCGCTCACTGAAAGGAAACAGCCTGTGTCCCTGCTCTGTTAATGGTTGGCAGTGTATTTCTATCCATCCAGACTCTCAACACTAGAATGAACACAGGAGATGTGACTGTATTGGCACAAAATGGCCGCTGCGGGGGTATTGTTCATGTGTCTAGGGTTTGCTATGCTATGTTGGAAAAGTCCCAGTTCAAGTCAGACACACACACACAAACACATGCGCCTGCACACATATTCACAAAGTATTCCCTTAACTAAGCCTTGATTGTAGGTAAAACAGATGGCGAAGTATGGTTTAAGTCCATTAAATAGTATATTTTCCATTTGATTGCTGATATGGAGGTTGGGGGTAGAGTTCATTTCATTTTTTCAGCTCTGAACTTACACACAAGCGAACACACACACACACACACTCACACACACACACACACACACACACACACGCACACGCACACGCACGCGCACACTTGAGTGCTACCCCAGTAGAGCTTTTGAAATGCATGTGTTTTGCATTGGGTTAGGGTTTTATGTGAGTGACTGTACGTACCTGCTCTACCTGTGTGTGTAGGTGTGTGTGTGTGTGTGTGTGTGTGTGTGTGTGTGTGTGTGTGTGTGTGTGTGTGTGTAAAAGAGCGAGTGTACCTGTGTGTGTGTATGTGTGTGTATGTGCGTGTGTGTGTGTGTGTGTGTGTGTGTGTGTGTGTGTGTGTGTGTAAAAGCTCGAGCCTTCGGGGCCAGTCACCCTCTAACGAGCAGTACTAATGAAGAGCCTTGAGGGACTCCACCACTAATGAGCCTGGGTCCCTTTGGAAACCAGTTAACGATGCAAGCAAAGCTCATTTACAGCACTTCCTGTAGTAAATGTGGGGCCTCCTGCCTCCTTGGGTCCAGGGGTGTCACCTAGGTATGAGGAGGGAGGGCCAACCGTGGCTGGTAGAGGGCCAAAAAGTCCATAAGGCCTTTATTATTGACATCTATATTAAGGCGTTACCTTTTCATGGGACGTTTCATATTTGTAGTGATGCGTTGTTAGATCTTGAGCAATGTTGGCACTGTTGCTACTCTCCTCCCGAGTGCTGAGAAGTAACAACTCCTCTCCTCTAGGGTGAACCCGCTGACCCCAGTCGTAGAGGGCCTAGCTGGCTGGCCCTCAAAGCAGAATTGTGGAACAAACATATTCCCCCATGCAAGACTGCAACAACTGGGACTGAATGAGAATAGGTCTCCAAAGGCTTTATGAAAACCCCAAACCACCAACACACACATACACACACACACACACACACACACACCCACAGACACGCATATACACTTCCTGGATTGTGTAACATATAGCCAGTCAGATCCCTATCTATCCAGTGCTGCTGAAACCTCTGTTGGGAGCTGTGAGTACAGAGTTCTGGGGTGGAACTTCTTAAGACACTAGTGGCCAGTACTACAGCCTGCACATCCCAGGCCCTCTGATGGTCCCAGACTCTGAGAGCTAGAACGAATGGAACAGCGGCCTAGGTCCTCCATGTGTGGTCATTCTAACCTGTGAGTCTCTCTGTGTTCGCGTTTCTATGTTCCGCTGTGTGTCTGAGTGTTTATTTTTTTATCTTCCGGTGTGTGTGCACATTTGTGTTGGTGTGTGTGTGTGTGTGTGTGTGTGTGTGTGTGTGTGTGTGTGTGTGTGTGTGTGTGTGTGTGTGCATGCGTGTGTGTGTGCATGCGTGTATGTGTTTCCTACCTCCCAGCACGCTGTGGGTGATGGCCTCGGTGTGCTGGGCCAGTAGGTCGGCCTTGGCGATGGCAGCCAGGGAGAGGTAGCTGGACATGTTCCTGCACAGTTCCCTGTTGCCCCGCTGGAGGAAGCGCACAGCCACCGGCACCGCCAGCGCCATGACCGGGGGCCGACTGTAGTTCTGCAGCGAGGCGGACACAGAACGGAGGGGACGGTTAGGACCGAAGGGGGCAGGACAAAAGGGAGGATGAGGAACAAAGAAAAATAGCAGATGGGTTGCAAGACGATAAAGGGGTAATGAATGGAGAAAAGATAGATGGGAACGACAGAGAGATCAGGATGAGGAATGGACAAGGGTTTGCAAAAATAATGTGAAAGCTAGGTAAATTAATAGTTAAAACACTGCATTTAGTAAATGATATGCATTGTCCATTTGCACTATAATATAAAGTGTTACGTATGGATCTGATAGATTCTGATATATCATTTACAGACACGACAGCTGGAGTAAGCAGCTTGATGTAGACCCAACCCTGTCTCGTTGAAGGCCAGGCATGGAAAGCATGGGCCAGGAGCCCCGTCACTGTGGCCCTGGAGGGAGGGACCGTTCAAAATGCACTGCTGCCCTCTAGAGAGTAAGATTAGTACTGTGTCATCAGTACATTAATGAAGCGTCCGCTAAAGATTAGGCAAGGCGTCACACTGTATATGCTTGCACACAGCCATCGCACGGACACACTGTTCCAAGTCAGTTAGTGGATGGGGTATTTAAAGGACCTGGAATCTCGGTAAGGTTTCGTGTTTGTCGAATGAGGTGATGGGCATTGCTCCCACATCCACCTGTGTCTTCCTTGGGTCTGCTAATCTGTTCAATAGGGGGGAATGACGTATGTGTGTTCTCAATGTCACCTGAGTGTTGCACCGCATATGTTACAGCAGGGAGCTTCAAAATAAAGAGCAGACCCAACCATGACATGCTTTTATATTCGCTGTCATCATTGTAAGACCGGGCCAGTTTTAATATATTCATAAGACTATAAATAGTTTTGTTGCTTATATCGGTCTGCAATAGGTTTGGTTGCCCGGTTGGTTTTTCCTATATATACAGTGCATCCGGAAGGTATTCATACCCCTTCACTGTTCCACATTTTATTATGTTATAGTCTAATTCCAAAATGGATTCAATTAAAAAAATGTTCAACATTCTACACACAATACAGCATAATGACAAAGTGAAAAAAGTTTTTTTTTTTTTTTTTGCAAATGTATTAAAAATAAAAATATATAATATCACATGTACATAAGTATTCACACCCTTTACTCAATACTTTGTTGAAGCACCTTTGGCAGCAATTACAGCCTCTAGTCTTCTTCAGTATGATGCTACAAGCTTGGCACACCTATTTTGGGGCAGTTTCTCTCATTCTTCTTTGCAGATCGTCTCAAGCTCCATCAGGTTGGATGGGGAGCGTTGGTGCACAGCCATTTTCAGATCTCTCCAAAGATGTTCAATCGGGTTCAAGTCCGGGCTCTGGGTGGGCAACTCAAGGACATTCACAGACTTGTCCCGAAGCCACTCCTTTGTTATCTTGGCTGTGTGCTTAGGGTCGTTGTCCTGTTGGAAGGTCAACCTTCGCCCCAGTCTGAGGTCCAGAGCGCTCTGGAGCAGGTTTTCATCAAGGATCTCTCTGTACATTGCTGCATTCATCTTTCCCTTGATCCTGACTAGTCTCCCAGTTCTTGCCGCTGAAAAACACCCCCACAGCATGATGCTGCCACCACCATGCTTCACTGTAGGGATGGTATAGGCCAGGTGATGAGCAGTGCCTGGTTTCCTCCAGACATGACGCTTGGCATTCGGGCAAAAGAGTTCAATCTTGGTTTCATCAGACCAGAGAATTTTGTTTCTCATGGTCTGAGAGTCCTTTAGGTGCCTTTTGGCAAACTCCATGCGGGCTGTCATGTGCCTTTTACTGAGGAGTGGCTTCCGTCTGGTCACTCTACCATAAAGGCCTGATTGGTGGAGTGCTGCAGAGATGGTTGTCCTTCTGGAAGGTTCTCCCATCTCCACAGAGGAACACTGGAGCTCTGTCAGAGTGACCATCGGGTTCTTGGTCACCTCCCTGACCAAGGCCCTTCTCCCCCGATTGCTCAGTTTGGCCAGGCGGCCAGCTCTAGGAAGAGTCCTGGTGGTTCCAAACTTCATCCATTTGCAAATGATGGCGACCACTATGCTCGTTGGGATCTTCAATGCTACAGAAATATTTTTGTACCCTTCCCCAGATCTGTGCCTCGATACAATCTTGTCTCGGAGGTCTACAAACAATTCCTTGGACTTCATAACTTGGTTTGTGCTCTGACATGCACTGTCAACTGTGGGACCTTATATAAACAGGTGTGTGCCTTTCCAAATCATGTCCAATCAATTGAATTTACCACAGGTGGACTCCAATCAAGTTGTAGAAACATCTCAAGGATGATCAGTGGAAACGGGATGCACCTGAGCTCAATTTTGAGTGTCACAGGGTGTGAATACTTATGTACATGTGATATTTTGTATTTTTATTTTTAGTACATTTTCAAAAATTTAAAAAAACATTTTTCACTTTGTCATTATGCGGTATTGTATGCAGAATGTTGAGAATTTTTTTTTATTTAATCCATTTTGGAATTAGGCTGTAACATAATAAAATGTGGAAAAAGTGAAGGGGTATGAATACTTTCCGGATGCACTGTATATATTCCACAGAGTAGCAGCACATTCTGTGAATCCAAAAATGAAAGCAACGCACACACCCACACACACACTTACACACACACAAAGCTATCACATATTCACAGCAGGTGTATAAGGGCGCATCAGTAGATAAACGCACACATGAAGACACACATAAAAACTCACAACAAATGTACTCATGTTGGCATGCAGTCACTCAAATATCAAGCATTTCCAGATCAAAGGACCTCATATCTAAAGACTGTGTAGGAGCTATCTTATCCAAGAAATCAGTGTGTTCTTGTGTGTGTGTGTGTGTGTGTATGTGTGTTGCGCCTTTACTTGGGTGTGTTTTGTCTATCCTCAACCCATCACACGTCAAGTTGATACAAGCAGCTCTCTGATAAGGACTGACCAAGCATGAGACATTTGTCGTTGCTTCTACTCTCTTGATCTCACTTTTGTTCTCTCTGGAGATAGGGAGTGAGGCTAATAGTGTTTGCGTATGTGTGTGTGTGTATGCACGTGTGTGTGTGTGTACGTGTGTGTCTCCAGAAAAGATCTGAATGTTTGCATATGAAATGGAGGGAAGACTGTGTGTGTGTGTGTGTGTGTGTATGTGTTTATTGGTTAGAGACAGTGGGAGATAGTGACATGCATGTAAGACTGCTGCAGAGTGTGAAGATCAGAGGCAGAGGCTGCAGTCAGAGCCATCACGACCACTTCAATTGGCTGTTGAATCTGTGTGTGTGTGTGTGTGTGTGTGTGTGTGTGTGTGTGTGTGTGTGTGTGTGTGTGTGCGCGCAGAGCAGCCGGCCTAAGGAGGATGGATATAGGCCCACTTTCCCGCAGAGGAGTAGAATGTTAAAATGTTATTTGAAAAAGGCTTACAGAAGCATTTCAAAAACAGACCACTGCATGTAGGCCAACAGCAAAATGAACTAAATGTGTCAACGTGAACTTATTTCCTCTTAGTACTACAGCAGAAACCTGATAGGAAGCAGATTAAGCCACAGACTAATGGCATCTTCTGTGAGCGCGTGTGTTTTTGTGCGTGTATATACGTGTTTGTACGTATGTGTGTGCACCTGCAGTATGCAGCTGGTGATGTCCGAGGCTATCTTGGCGTGCGGCGTGTCCTCCGTGTCGCCCTGTGGCGTCAGGTTGTGCTCCAGGCACGACTCCCACAGGCCCACCAGGGCGGCGCTGTGGCGCTCGATGGAGCCCGTCTCCCTGATCGCCGTGGTGATCCGCGTGATGCAGATCTCCACCACCGCCTGGTCGTTGTCATTGGTCAGGTAGTCCTACAGAGGGAACCAATCGCGAGGGGCCGTGAGAAAAAAAAAAAGAAAACGAGCTACAAAACAATTTGTGGGTGTGCGTCTTAAAAACAATGTTAGGTGTTCCTTTACATTTGTTAAAATAATAATACTCATACTCAGGCAATAAGGAGCCTTTTTATAGGTTTTTATTTCACTGTACACAAGTGTATAAAAATAGGTCTGGGTCTTTAAGTTGTAGCAGGAGAGACAAGGCAAATGCATGTATTTGTGTGGGGGTGTGTGTGTGTGTATGTATGTATGTGTCTGTGCCTACGTGTCCAGCATACCAACCGGTGAGCAGGAGATGGCCTTGATGTCCTGCAGGGCCTGGGACAGACAGTCCTCGATCTCTGCGTCCCCCAGGGAGAACAGGTCCCCAGCCCGGGACAGGTCCCTTTGGCCTAGGACCAGACTGAATAACTGGTGCATATCTGGACCACCGGGGACCGCTTGGGTTTGCTTTAGGAGCCCGTCAAGCCAAGGTTAAAAGATGGAGAGAGTTCCAACATAACTAACCACTGCTAAAGGGAATGAAGTATTCTTAAACAAGCAGGCTTCTTGGTATTGGTCTACAACGGCTGAAAATGCAGTCCACATGGCCAGGGGAGGCAAACACTGATGAAACCTGTCAAGGGAATTAGGATGGGGATCGTCCAACCAGTCCAGGCAAGGCGAAGCGAAAAGGACTCTTTATAATCTTCAAATAAAGGAGAACAAGAAAGTGTTTTATTCAAACCAAAATCCGCTTCAGCTCTCTTTGGCCTGGTCTACTGGCCCACTTCGGCATGGTCTGCTTCAGTACCAAGGTCACTCTTGGCCTGTCTGGTACAGGGGTTGCCATGGAGACGAGCCATGGTGTGGCTTGGATGGATCTAAGAGAGAAACAGAAGAGTGTTTTGGTTAGTGTTGATTCCTTCATCAATAAAATACGTACTGTACGTCTAGATGTAAAAAAAGTTAAAAAAATAAAAAACAGGTTTATTGTCACATCTAAGAGAGATATTTGGCGCAACCTTAGCAAAAATTCAAGAATACGAAATGAGCTGTGAGTTTGTCTTGGGTGGACATAAAAGGGTTTACTGGCATGTCAAAGTTCTTTGAAACGCTGACACTTAAAATTGCTTTTGACAATCGATAATAGAAATTCAAAATCCTTCTCTGTTCTTGTTGTTATTTCCTTACTAGTTAGTGAGTTTGGAAATTGAGCTGTGATGTACAAACCCCCCCACCCCCATCCCCTCTACTCCCCCCTCTAATGTGTTTTCTGTTTGTACTGCTGCACATTGTGTGTGTGATTGGAATTTTACATTTGTTTACAAACAGACAGAAAGAAGACAGGCAGACAGACACACACGTAAGCACACTGTGTGAGCATACTAAAGCAGATAATATGAACACTATACTAAAAGCACATGCCTAAGGGAAAGGATTAAAGGCATGAATGAATTTGAAGCGGTGTGTCTCCTAATTCCACAGGTTACCTATTGACTATCCGTCACCTCTAATTCTCCGTCCTCCTCTTAAAACATTAACACCACGTTGAGAGATATCAGAGAGGGCAACTTATGCTACACACACACACAGGGTCTATTGTACCCAACAACCCACAAGCACACACACACTGCCAATCTGCACCATAGGAAATATCACTTACAATCTATATCCACCGATCTCTGTGCTACTGAACATGTTCGCGTACCCATAGATCTAAATCCACCGAGTTGCAGTTGAGTGGGGGGATATGAGGTGATCAACAGCCACCAGTCACCTGGAAGCCCCTCTGAGGGACTTTGGACACGGCAACAGCAGCAGTTCTAACGGGTGGTTTAATGCTTATGGACCGTAACAGCCAATCCAGAGTGGGTCGAAGGAAGCTGTTCTTTCCCATTTTTTCCTTTTTGTGATAGACCAGCACTCCATTTTATAATGCTGCTGGGTGTGTCGATACATACCCGAGATATGAAATTCCAAACTTCTAGCATTCCTATGATCAGGAAAGGTATTATTGTTGAGTGGATATTAAACTTGATTTTTATCTCTTTGTTGGTATTATAATAGTTTGAGGGTAGCTACATATTTTTTGCAACACTTATTTTGAGTTGAATATTTAGTCTTTATTTATTACATATTTAGACGATCTCAAAAAAGTTAATACAGTGTCCAGATATGGTATTTAAGATGAGATGTTCTCCGGTAGTAACTCAATTTCATCGACAGTACCTGCAAATAACTTTGGTCTTGTCGAAAGTCCCATTTGGCGGGGTTTGTAGCTGAACTTGCCAATCAAAAATACTCTTTTCTTTATCCATTGCTTGCTAGTTTCTGTCCGATTTACGACTGCGTTAACTGTGTCAAAAAAAATTGTGGCGTTAAAACAAATTTGCGTTGTATTAACAGCTTAATAGCGCGTTAACTTTGACAGCCCTATATATATATATATATATATATATATATATATATATATATATATATATATATACATACAGTACTGTGCATAGGTTTTAGGCAGGGAATGCTGTTTGGAAGGCGAAGGGCGGTCACACCAAATGTTGATTTGGTACAGATTTGCTGTTCCCTCGCTTTGTATTTCATGACTTGATAGATAAAAAATAAACCATTAACATTTATATTTTTATATATATTTTTTCTAACTTTAAAGACTTCACATCTGCCTAAAACATTTGCACAGTACTGTATATATATATATATATATATATATATATATATATATATATATATATATATATATATATATATATATATATACACATGTATATGTATGTATGTATGTATGTATGTATGTATATATATATTAGGGCTGTCAAAGTTAATGCGTTATTAAAAAAATGGTTAACATAAAACAATGTCAGCGTTTTGGAGTGGCCCAGCCAGAGTCCAGACCTGAATCTGTGGAGGGAACTAAAGACCAGCGTGATGGCAAGGAAGCCTCCCAACCTCTAAGACCTGGAGGTCTTCGCGAAAGAGGAGTGGTCCAAAATCCCAGTGGAGACGTGCAAAAAGCTTGTTTACAATTATAAGAACCGTTTGACTGCTGTGATGGCAAATAGAGGTTTTGCCATTGATTACTGTGAAAGGGTATAAGTAATTTTGGACATGGCATGTTATGTCTAAATTTAAAAAAACTGAGAAATATGAAAGAAAAATATTACCTATTTTTAACTACATTTATAACTGTCTTTTGTCATCTTATTTTGTAATTTCCAGCCAGAGGAAACCCATTTGTCAAATAAACAATCACTATAACTCAAAATTTGGCATGGGTATGAATAATTCTGGGCTTATATGTACAGGGGCTTGCAAAAGTATTCAACCCCCTTGAAACTTTGCCTTGTACCTTGAATCAAATTTGTCTGGATTACAAATGATACATTAAAATGTTTTTCTGTTTAATATTTCATTTCAAAAGGCTGACCCTCAAAATGTATTATTTTAAAGTGACATTAGTTTTTTATGTTAGGAAGATTTTTTAAGAAAAATAAATAACTGAAATATGCTGTTTACATAAGTATTCAACCCCTGTGCTTTGGAAGCCACAAGTTGACACAAATGAAACATATTGCCCTAACGAGGACAAAGTAGGCCTTACCTCATTAGAATAGCTTGCGTTTTCTGAATAAAACCCACCCTCAGTTTAATGATCATTGCTCAGACTGAGAATCTGAAGGAAAGGTGTGAAAATTAAGACTAAAGAGCATTCTAGGGAACTTAGAGAACTTAGAGAGAGTTTTAGACATGCATAAATTTGGAAAGGGGTACAAAATGATATCATGTGTTTGGATATACCTGTGTGCACTGTCGGATCAATAGTAAGGAATTGAAAGCTGCATTGCACCACCCAGGCACTACATAGACATGGCCGTCCCTCAAAACTCAAGGTCCGAACAAGGAGACTAGTGCGGGAAGCCACAGTGAGGCCAACAGTCACGTTGAGGGAGCTACAGAGTTTTGTGGCTGAGAATGGCTGTGAAGGTGCACCAGTCAACCATATCAATAGCTCTGCAAAATACTGGCCTGCATGGGAGGGTGGCTAGAAAGAAGCCATTACTCAAGAACAACCATATCAAAGCATGTCTGGAGTTTGCCAGAAAGCATGAGAGTGACCAGGTTAAGATGTGGGACAAGGTTTGTGTTCTGATAAGACGAAGAGAGATTTGTGTGGCGCAAACCTATCACTGCCCATGCCTCAAAAAACACCATCCCTGTAATGAAGTATGGTGGTGGCAGGATCATGCTATATGGGTGCTTTCCATCAGCAGGGACTGGGCATCTTGTTAAAATTGAAGGAAGATTGGATGGAGCAAAAGAGGAGGAAACACTGCAAGAGAACCTGCTTCAGTCTGCAAAACTGAAGCTTGGGAGAACCTTCACCTTTTAGCATGACACTGATCCTAAGCACAAGGCCAAAGCAACACAGGAGTGGTTAAACAACAAAAAGGTTAATATCCTACAGTGGCCAAGTCAAAGTCCAGATCTCAATCCCATCGAGAATCTGTGGCATTGTTTGAAAGTTGCGGTCCACAAGCGTCATCCAACCAACCTGAACAACCTGGAGCAAATCTGTCAAGAAGAATGGGCAAAAATCACTACCAAACAGTGTGCAAAGCTAATAGATACCTACCCTAAAACACTTAAGGCTGTTATTGCAGCAAAAGGTGGCTCTACCAAATACTAATGTGTAGGGGTTGAATTCTTAGGCAAGCAGCATTTTTCAGATTTTTATTTTATTTAAAAGATCTGTTGACAGATAATTAATTTTGGCATTGAAAATTTACTGTTAGAGCATATGAGCTTGCTATAAAAACACTGACTGGAAAGATGTGTATAAGTATCATTTGTAATCCAGACAAATCTGATAAGTTTCAAGGGGGTTGAACATTTCTGCAAGCCGCAGTATATATATATGAGACCAGTTGGGTTGGTGGAACAGATATAAATGACAAAAATTGACAGTTGTTACACTAAAGTATTCATCATCGCCTGCAAATACAAAGGGAATTACTAAAACCCAAGGACCGCATCACTTGGATACAACATAAGGAATCTCTATTGGTCAATGCCAGCATGAAGACCAAACAACTACACAGCCAAAAACACAGGCCAAGAAACACACACACACACACACACACACACACACACACACACACACACACACACACACACACACACACACACACACACACACACACACACACACACACACACACACACAAAGAGGGACCTGGTAGCCGTATCTCTCTTTGGACAGGACACAGAGCAGACATGAGAGCTGGATGGGACAAAATAATCCCTTGCTAATTCTGAATGGGTTTGTTTCTCATGGTTATTTGGAAAGGGGATGGATCGAGTGTCCTTATGATGGTGTACTGTGTGTTTGTGTGTGTGTGTGTGTGTGTGTGTGTGTGTGTGTGTGTGTGTGTGTGTGTGTGTGTGTGTGTGTGTGCTTTTGCGTATGTGTTATCAGAGTGTTAAGAGGGCCAGAGGGAAAACTACAAAATTTAATGAGGAAGAGACGAAGGGGAAAGGGAGAGGGATGATAAAAAGAGAGAAGGGGGGGATAAGGGAGGGAGAGAAGGGATTATGTTTCAGTTGCCTGAATTCCCAGAGTAACCTGCAGTCCCCTGACACACTGGGCTTCCATTATTACAGTTGAATGCCTGGCCTACACACACACACACACGCACACTCACACGCACACGCACACGCACACGCACACACCTAAGGGTTACCGCGTAACCAAGGTTCTCTGAGGGAGGTGGTGTGACACACAACCTACATATGGGACAGCATCCTCGTATGCCATTTGCTTGAAGCTCTTATACACACCTTTAGGCAGAAAGGATTGGCTAACAAGGAGGAGCCCCACTCTCCCCCTGGGTATAATCCTGTGTTGGCATCCTTTCCCCTCACAATTTTCCAGCTCTTCAAGACAGGCAAACGTTTGAGGGGCACTCTGGAGTTGTGTCTCACACCATCTCCCTCAGAGAACCTTGGTTACATGGTAACCCTTAGTTATCTTTCGGACGACCACTATCGAGACAACTCACATATTGGAACCTTCACCAAAGCCCCACAAAAGTACACCCTGAGCCAAACCACCATGACCTTTCTGAGTACCAGACACGTGGGACACCGAAAGGAGCGGCAACCTTCCATTATCTGTTCACCTTCACCTCCAGCACTGCCTGAGGTGAGGCAGTGACGTTCAGGAGATAATACTTCATAAAAGTTTGAGGTAATGCCCAGTCAGCTGTTGCACAAATCTCTCTCACTGAAACCCTTCTAAACAGAGCCTTTGAAGTAGCCATGCCTCTGGCTGAATGCGCTCACATATCAGATGGGGGATCCCTGCCCTTGGATCTGTAGGCTAAAGCAATAGCCACAATCCAATGAGAGACCCTTTGCTTAGACAGCGCCTGGCCTCTAGCTGGGTTTGCAAACCAGACAAACAACTGATCATGACGGAATGTCAATGTTTTCTGCAAATACAAACTTAGGGAAGCCGTCCACACACCATTCATCGAGTACCCATCACAAATTTACCCCCCATCCTGTGAGGGAGCCGCATCCGTCGTGACTACTTTGCATGACAACACCATACCCATCACAGCCCCTTCCGCTATCATGGATGCCATCAAACCCAAAGGTTTGAGACCCTGTATGTATGAGACATACCGACCTGTCATTTCTTTCAGAAAACATGTCGGATTCTGCCTCCCAGGGGGAAGAGCGGAATCCACCATATCGTCCTCGTTAATAGGCGGTGCTAACCCCCATTCGCATCCTTGAGCCATAATATCAGAATTCAAGAGCTCAGAAAGTAATGGTTCCGGAGCTATATAAGGAATTTGGTTCGACTCTCATTTTCAGAAGGTCCAATCGCTATTGGAGTGTCGAGTCGGCCAGGCGGGTGCAATGAGGGCAAGCTCCTGGTTCCAACAAGGCAAGCTTAGCGTGCTCCATGCCTAAAAATGTCACACATGCGAGGTGGGAGTCCTTCCCCTCAATCGAATGGCCGCACTCGTTAGGATAGGGCCGCAGCATACAGACTGTCTTACTCTGCTTTATGCATGTTGAAAGAAAAGGAGCTGTTACAGTAGCTGAAATGTTGGTAAGGCTCAGCATACCGAAGTGGCCGACCTACCAAAATATAGCTAGCTAGCTGACGGTCCAAACAGGCTACAAGAGCCACTTGGCGAGAAATGTCCAATTGGCAACCCTGGCAGCAGGAACAAATTCTGTGATAAGAACCCACTAGCAAGCTGCAGCAGCTAGAGGGAAGGTAACATGAAATATAAGTTCAAACTTGAAAAAGCCAGGTAACCGGTCAGCGAACTCATCATATGCTAACCGATCGCCTAACAATTAATAAAAAAAAATTCCAAGAAGATGGACATGGCGCTCCACAAAAGTGAAAAACGACCCCTTCTATCGAAACAGTTCAACCGCTGAACCACCTTCTCAGAAGGTACCAAAATAAATTGAATTATACTTATAGTACGAACTTGGAAGCGAATGCTTGAAGAGCGTAATTGTGAGGGGAAAAGATGCCAACACAGGCTTATACCCAGTGGGAGGGTGGCCCTCCCAACTTATTGGCCAATCCTTTCTGCCTAAAGGCGCGTATAAGAGCTTCAAGCGAATGGCACATGAGGATGATATCCCATATGTGAGTTGTGTGGAACGTGGTTGACCGAAAGAGGACATATCCAATTGCAGACAATCTTGTACTCTTGTTAATTTTTTCACGTCTTAATGTATGTCTGTGTGTACCTGTCCTTTGAGTCTCAAATATGTGTGTGTGTGTGTGTGTGTGTGTGACTGGGGGGACAGGGGGTTGGTGTGCTCCTCCAAGGGGGTGTGCCCGGAGCAGAATACATTACTCTCCCTTCTACCCATACCCATACATCCTGTGGCGTGTGTGTGTGTGTGTGTGTGTGTGTGTGTGTGTGTGTGTGTGTGTGTGTGTGTGTGTGTGAGAGAGAGAGCAGAGAATCACAGGCCAGAGGAATTCAGCCCTTTGACAATCAGCTAGTTACTATTAATCACCCGGCTACGGCTCAGCAAGCAGAGGAATGCACCCTTTAAACACAAACTCACACACACACACACACACACACACACACACACACACACACACACACGCACACACACCCATGCTTTCACTGAGACACCGTCACACACAGAGGCACACACAAACCCATACGCAAACACAGACATAATAATCGGACGTACACACAAATCGCGGCCTATGCACAAAGGAGGGAGCATCAGCTTGCTCCAGAGGAGGGCCAGCCTACTCGCATGTCACAACCCAGGGAGGGAGCCCCCGACAGGGCCACTGGGTGAGGGGTGAGGGGTTGTGCGTGCTGGGCGTCTGGAGGATATGGGGCAACGGGGTTACATGAGGACAATACCTCCACCACCGTGACCACTTCAATACTGAAGTCTTTCCTCACTGGACAGAGAGAGAGAGAGAGCAAGAGAGAGCGAGAGAGAGAGAGAGAACACAAGTTCTTTTGTATGTTCTATAAGGGAGACCCCGCTCCCTCTCTCCCTCTCTCCCTCTCTCCCGCTCCCTTTCTCTCTCCCTCTCTGCTCAGTCAGCCCTGACACTCCGTAATTTGCACCTGCTTGTCCGGCCTGACTGCTACATGGACACCCATCTAACGGCCTCAAAGAGAGAGCAGAGACACAAATTCCACAACTTTTAAATCCACCAGTGTGGCACACGGTAGAGCCAGTCATGTTTGAGTGCTCTTTCAAAAGGATTCTCAATATTCAAGCAATCTATTTCTTTCTCTCGGTCCCTCTCTGTCGCTCTCTCTCCTGCCTTATTTATGCACATAATTACAGTCTAGCTTTGTGAAGTTGGAATATGGGGGATGGGTTGGGGGGTTGCAATGTATACTTCATTCCAAAAGGGCTTTACAAGGAGAGTTGGAATTCCAGAATTCAGTCAACTAAGAAAAAATGCTGAAGGTTCGCCACAATGTTGGAAGTAGATCCACGGTTTGTTCCAATCAATCCCGTTCATCCTCTACATAATTTCAGTTTCACATAAAGGTAGGCACATTTGAAAACAAAGCCTACTGTTAAAAGACGAGGTCAAAGTGACTGAGGGACTCAAACAATGTTTGGGTTTACTAAATCCTCCATGACACTTGGATTTCTACTGATTTATGTGTTAATATTAGGCTGTGAATTCCAAAATAAATGTCATTAGCCAGTTTAACAGGCAATATGCTTCTGCAACAGAGCCCCACTGTGTTGTGTAACCGACTATGTGAATCTCATTAATAAGTAAAGACAAAGTCACTGAGAATAGATTCCCTGGAGTGTCCTATGGAGGCAAAACAGTATCGTAAGCATGGTAGATGAAAGGAGACCATTCTCATTGAACTTTATTTTGCAGAACAATAAGCTGTGTGTGTGTGTGAGGGGGGGGGGGGGTACAGACAGAGAGGCAGGGCAAGAGACATAAAGAAAGACTATATCTGAATGTGCACGTGTATGTTCAAGACAAAGCTCATGCACATACTCGTGCATGCTGGAAGCATCCTCTCCATTATTTATGCCCTGCAGTTAAGCAGCTGCAGATTGGCAATTGTAGAAATTGAGGGAACATTGTAAAAAAACATTTACAAAATATATGAGAGGTGAGCACATTCAGAAAGAGGTGGCAAGGGGAAATAAATCCACACATACAATTTAAACACATGCACTGACATACACATACACATGCACACACTCAGAACATCTTACAAGAAGACAAAGGTCTAGATGGACCATATCTTGTGTTCCTTTGGTCCCCACTATTCTCTATGGTGCCTTCAAAAACATGCACATTTATTGTGGACTGAAAAATAGGCTACTTCCTCGTCCTAGGTCTAAAATAGTGCATTGGTGTGTCAGAATTGCATAACCAAACATTTATTTTCACTATTATTTATTCATCAGGTGTTGTCGCTTTTTGCCAAGAGGGTAGCCCACTCTTTTCAGTGCCTTACTCAAGCTGTGGCCTACTGCATGCAGCTTGCATTCGGTAGCCTTCCCGTAAAACCCAGATGAGATCTCAGAGTTGCGCTTTACTCAGATATATGACCTTGAAAGAGTGGTGAGAATGCGCTCGGGCCAACAGAAGCTGGTGCACGGCACCCAACCTTTCTCCCGCGAGTATGTGCCGGGATGACAGGTAGATAATACGTATTGAAAAGGCTAGACAGGGCTTATAGGGAGAGGCAATGTGTCAGCAAAAGGTAATTTCAAATATAGGACAAAACCCCCACTATGGTTATATCGGTAAAGCTTATCAATGACGCATGTATAACAGATTGTTGACAGGAAATGCACAAGGCAATGAAAAAACAAACAGGGTGTTTTATGTGTAGTGAAATTCTTAGCTATTTAAACATCCGTTTTAGTTTACATAGTAGTTCATGAAACAAATGGAGAAAAAAGGACTCAAGGACAAAAATGGTGAGTCAAAACGAGGAGAGAGAGAGAGAGAGCGAGAGAGAACTGGGCTCATCAAGCCTACATAAATATCTTGGCTGCGATGTTTGTGAAAGAGAAACTCATAAAACAAGAGTCAGTCCAGACAACAATCATCGGATGCACTCTGTTATCGGTCACAGACACGTCCTACATAAATCAAAAGGTAGTAACGTTATTTCTGAATTCCAAAGTGCATTTAATGTTTTACATTACCACACAATGAGCACCTGCGTGGCTGCTGTAATTGCTATAGTAAGTGTCTCGCGGTGCAACTTTCGGACGCCGCGCAGGAATGGATGGTATTCACAGTCTACATATCCAACGCAACGTTTGCCGACTACATGGACAGGTTAACCGATCAAGCAAAAACAGATCCAAAAATATCTATAGGCCTACTAAGTAACGATAGAAAACTTACCCTTGCTGTGTATGACGGTGCATGCACAGGATGCTTTCTTAAGGTGTAAAACGAGACAGTATTCAACACAATATCCATGGACCTCTCCAAGTTCTTTGCCATTCTCGTGCACTGTGAAAAGCGCGCCATCTTGTGGATAAACAGAACGTGCTTGGCATGCAACAGGTGTATGTTTTCAAGATGACGACGGGAGGGCTGGCAAAAGCGATGGGCAGTTGGCTGCTGCTACACAGTATAGTATACTCGGGACATAAAGGACAGATTCAGGTCCATATAGTCCTAGGAATATTCATAGCGTAATAAATAGCATAATTTCAGGTGACGGTTTTGAGTCTCTTTTGTTATTAATTTACACCAACAATTGTTACTGATTTGAAAAGAAAGCTTTTGCAACTTATTTTAGTAGTCGACCACAACAGTAGCCCACTATCAAATCGAATAATTGGACCGATTAGACCTAACTGCAGGCGGATTATTATTGTTTTTATTTTTTTGCCAGTTCAACATGCTGTATAGCGTTGGGTAAAAAGATCAGCCTAGGTTAGGAATCTGTTCGTTTTGTCAACGCTAAATTTAAAAAAAAAAACAACCTCATCTAATCAACTTTAACGACGATTCAATGCCCTCTTAACCTAGTGCCATACCTGGCTCACGGTTCTGCACACAAAACAATTAGGGCCTACAACACACACAATAATAATAATAATAATAATAATAATAATAATAATAATAATAATAATAATGCATTCATATCATCCTCCTCTAACTCTCACTGATTTGTAAATATCTAATTTAACTTCTTTATTTTCCCACTTTTTCTTCCTCAGACAAATTATCAGACAAATGCACCTTTACAAACACCCTAGCTAGCATTTCAGCCTTTTCGTCATCCCAGCTCACTTTGTGTCTAAATTAAGGTCAAAATTATTTTGACCCTCCTACTATATAGTGACTGTCTATTTATGCCCAGTAGATGGTGCAAAATCCTTACATCAAGAAGAACGGAAGTGAAATACTGGAATGTCTGTGGTCTTCCGGACAATAGTTAGGTTATTAGCACAGCTGATTGAAACCGCAACAGATACTATCTGTGGATTTAACGGTCTGTAGGCTACATTTTCAGACTTAGATAAGGTAACAAAGAGACCGTGCGAAAATGGGAAGCAATTGTGGAGAAACGCAAAGAAAGAGAAAGAGATATCAAATGGACAGGTGAGACACTTTGAAAGCCCTTCTTAGTTTGTTTTGGTGGCGTATACTGTCTCTTTTAATGATGGGCCGCCGACTGTAAACTCGTCCTATTTAGCAAATAGAGTCGGGTGTAGCTGTCTTGTTCAGGAAGGTAAACCTTAACAATTGCTACAAACATTGCCAAACCTTTGAAAACATGAGCTGACTTTCTCAGTGTCTCATTTTAGTTCTTTGGCCTTTGTTTCAAAATCGATTGCGCTGATTGTCTTATTTTTTATTTTATTTTTATTAGGCCTATTATTATTTTTTAAAGAAAACAACCACTCGTGTCTGATCAAATGTATCAGAAAAGGACAAATGTGCGCATCAAATCCTCACATTGCTCTTGCCAAGCAATAGGTGTGGCAACTCTAGATTTATAACCAGATGCTTTGCCCAATGACATCCGTTATAAGGCTACATCGCGAGTTTATGTAAAGGACCGGCATTCCCCATCGGGTTCAGGCTAGGAAGTGAGGCCAAGGCAAGGGACTGCCAGAAGACCAATCCATATCTTCCCCATGGCCCACCCACGCTTCCCAGGGAAGAGCATAGACATGGCCTCGAACTTTTCTTTTCTTACAGTGGGTCGACCACTGTGCGTGAATGGGACACCATGGATTCTTTATCTCCTGGAGGAATGCGTGGATAATGCTTGGGAATACTGGAGCGTGGTGATCGGAATGATTTCCATGTTATGTTTTCTGCTGTCTACTTTTCCGTAAGTAAAGCTTTTTCACCTAGCCAACGTTTGTTTTTAAGTAGAAGTTGCACTTGGAAAGTAAACTTATTTTTTATGCCAACCATTAGGGCTACTTTTGAAAATACATCATTGCATCAAATTTCCCTTTTTTTTGTTAATGATGTCAAATAGCAACATAGCTCTGCAAAACCAGTTTTTCCAGTCCCTGAGGTTCCAATGTGTTGATACAATACTAATTCCAACCTCAATTTCTCTTTCTTTTTCAGTCAAGTTTACGAGGCCCATCGAAACGGGAAAGTAGAAGAGGCCATGTCCTTTGGTTTCTTGTTCTTCCTCTTCAGTGGTGACCTTACCAGCTTTGCTGGCTGCTACTTAACCAGCCAACTACCCATCCAGGTACTGGGGCCTTGTGATGGAATTGAACTAGGATAGTTCAAACTAGGTAGTTTTCTAGAACCTGTTGACATAAAATCAGTTATCAACCTTAGAATTCTGCTACTGCTATTAGAGCATAAGCCTCTACTGACTATACAATACCTCTACCAATCACATACTGAAAGTGAGTGACTTTGTGATACGTTAGAAAGTCTTTTCCAGGAATTTGGGCACTGAAAGTCTCTCCCTTGAGTTACCCCCTTATCCAACGTGGTCTTTCCACGTTTATGTAGGAGCTGCTTTGAGTTACATCCATTAAAAGGTCCTGACAGTGTTGTCTTTATGCTACTGCTGTATGCATAACTTGACGGTTACTAATGTTCTCTGTCTAGACAGGCCCTATGACAAGTCAAAAATACTAGGAAAACACTGCGTTTCCATGTCGGGTCATAGAATGATTAATCTCATTGTTTTCCTAGAAATGGAATACATTATATGATATACGTATGATTCTAGTGTTCTATTCTGAACAGTCCTGCTGCAGAACCTCTGCAGGGAGTGTGGAATTCTTTGTTTTGAAAAAAAAACACATTATTTAAGTAAAAGAGCAATATTGTGTTTTAAATGTCATTTCTGTTATACAGTGCCTTTATCCCCATCCCCCTCTCCGCAGCTTCAATTTGGGTTTAACTTGGCCCCTCCACCCCACCCATTCTTTCTCCTCCTCTACCTCTTTCTCCTCCTCTCCAGGTAGTCACAGTGATCTTCTATATTTTCACCGACACCATCCTCATCTCACAGTTTCTTTACTACAAGATCAAGAACAGCTCACCCAGAAGTAAGGACTGCCATCATTGGTTTTATGTCAAATTACTGTTGACATTCCCAAGCTAGAAGAGTGTGGCCCACTGCTTTGATGTGGCCAGATACTCAGTAATGAGTCAGTAATGAGGGAGCATTCTGCAACTCCCCCTTTAGTGCAGTATTTGTTAAAGAAATAAGCCTATAACCAAACTTGAGATCTGCTACCTCTGCAAAAATATTTAGGTTTTTAGCTTTGAGATATAATTTATTTATGAGATTATACAATTAATAATAATAATAATAATAATAACTAGAAATGCATTTCCCTGCGCAAATGCGATGTGATGCATCGCAGTTATTCGGCTGACCGCCTTAGCGCGCAGAACCTACCCCTGCAGCACAAGCGGACTGCAGTCCAAACCCTGTTTGTTGACAAGGGGGTTTATTGCCGCTAGATTGGTAGTGCCTCTTCATCATATGGACACATGACGATGAAGTACTACCGTTTGATTTTATTTTCAACGAGGTCAGGCTTTCACCGACAATGCTTTAATGTGTTCAAAAAGTATGCATTTAGTTCAGAACAGGGTAGCGCATGAGCAGTAATTTCTCCCTGTCAAAATGGGCTACCTCATACTTTTCAATTAAGGTAGCCCATTTAGAGGGGAGGCTCAATTTTCAATTGTATTCGGTATGTCCTACAGGGAAGCCCACCTACACTTAAAAAAAAATAAAGTTGGCTCAACTTTTAATTATGAGTAACCTGGCTGCCTTTAGATTTAGAGTAAGATGAGCAAAGAATAGGTTCTGGCAACTTCGTTATTTTAGTTTCATGTACTTCAATTTAAGTTCATGCAACTCACTATGAAAAGTCAATTTGACGAAATTGACATACAGCAAACTGATTATTTAATGATATTGACATATATTTGAAAGTTGAATAAATACATTTTCTCTAAAGCATTTTAACGCAAACGCGTCAGGAACCCCCAACAAACACCTTTTTTTTCACAGTAGGTAACAGGAGGGGAACATGCGTTTGACTTGCCTCCCGCGGGAACTTCGACCATTGTTCCCGGTTATCACTTCATATCATACAAGTTCCGCCTAGCATAAGCACCAATACAGCATCCGTGCAGATGCTTTAAGATTCGTCAGCTCAACACAGGCTAATATAGTTAGACTGACGCAACCGCAAGTCGTTGTTTTAATAATTTTCTAACTAGTAGTTTCAGGGTTTTTCATTAATGATAAGTGTTCAGAGTAAGAGTTTTCATATGCTTTATATAATTTGCCTTGCAAAGGTATTCACCCCCCTTGGCTTGTTACTTATTTTGTTACATTACAACCTGTAATTTAAATGTTTTTTTAATCTGAATTTTATGTGATGGATCTGCACAAAATAGTCTAAGTTGGTGAAGTGAAATGAGAACAAAAATATATAAAAAATTATTAAAAAAAATAAAAATCTGGAAATTGGCATGTGCATATGTTTTCACCCCCTTTGCTATGAAGCCCCTCAAAATTTCTGGTGCAACCAATTACCTTCAGTAGTAACATAATTAGTGAAATGAAGTCCACCTGTGTGTAATCTAAGTGTCACATGATCTGTCAGTATAAACACACCTTTTCTGAAAGGTCCCAGAGGCTGCAACACCACTAAGCAAGAGGCATCACACCATGAAGACCAAGGAGCTCTCCAAACAAGTCAGGGACAAAGTTGTTGAGAAGTACTAGTCAGGGTTGGGTTATAAAAAAATATCCAAATCTTTGACGATCCCCCGGAGCACCATCAAATCCATCATCTTCAAATGGAAAGAACATGGTACCACAACAAACCTGCCAAGAGAGGGCCGCACACCAAAACTCACAGACCGGGCAAGGAGGGCATTAATCAGAGAGGCAGCACAGAGACCAAAGGTAACCCTAAGGAGCTGCAGAGTTCCACAGCAGAGACTGATGTATCTGCGCATGGGACCACAATGGGCCGTACACTCCATAGAGCTGGGCTTTATGGAAGAGTGGCCAGAAAAAAGCCATTACTTAGTGTTAAAAATAAGATGGCACGTTTTGAGTTTGCCAAAAGGCATGTGGGCGACTCCCCAAATGTATGGAGGAAGGGGCTCTGGTCAGATGAGACTAAAATTGAACTTTTCGGCCACCAAGGAAAACGCTATGTATGGCGCAAACCCAACACATCCCATCACCCCAAGAACACCATCCCCACAGTGAAACATGGTGGTGGCAGCATCATGCTGTGGGGATGTTTTTCAGCAGCAGGGACTGGGAAACTGATTCGAGTCGAGGGAAAGATGGATGGTGCTAAATACAGGGATATTCTTGAGCAAAACCTGTTTCAGTCTGCCTGTGATTTGAGACTGGGACGGAGGTTCACCTTCCAGCAGGACAATGACCCGAAGCATACTGCTAAAGCGACACTCGAGTGGTTTAAGGGGAAACATTTAAATGTGTTGGAATGGCCTAGTCAAAGCCCAGATCTCAATCCAATTGAGAATCTGTGGTCAGTCTTGAAGATTGCTGTTCACAAGCGGAAACCATCCAACATGAAAGAGCTGGAGCAGTTTTGCCTTGAGGAATGGGCAAAAATCCCAGTGGCAAGATGTGGCAAGCTCATAGAGACTTATCCAAAGCGACTTGCAGCTGTAATTGCCGTAAAAGGTGGCTCTACAAAGTACTGACTTTAGGGGGTGAATAGTTATGCACGCTGAAGTTTTCTGTTATTTTGTCCTATTTGTTGTTTGCTTCACAAAAAAAAAAAAATCACATCTTCAAAGTTGTAGGCATGTTCTGTGGATAAAATGATGCAAACCTTCAAACAATCCGTTCTAATTCCAGGTTGTGAGGCAACAAAACATGAAAAATGCCAAGGGGGGTGAATACTTTTGCAAGGCACTGTATGTTTAACAGGGATTGTATCACTTTGAGATTACTCTAGCAAAGTAAAGCACAATCCAAATAAATTGTATTATCATTAATATTACATCTTATAACTTGCTGGGATATATGCAAATGTATTACCTCAATGGCCTATCAGGATAGCAGTAACGATGACTATTAATTCATGCCAAGAGTCAGGTGACATCTTCAGTATGTTAATTCAATTGTTCTTGAGTAAACTTGAATGTCTAAATTGCATTGACTAATATGTTTTGCTTGATCAGTTGGTCAGGTTCCAACTTGAAATAACAAGTTGACTCAATGTTTTCTTAATTTTAGTACAACTAACTTATTAAAACAAGTTGAACTAACTAAAAGGCCAAATAATTTTTTACAGCGTATTAGTTGCCGTCTCAGCACGGTGGCTCAGCACTGTTGCCTCACAGCAAGAACGTCCTGGGTTCAATCCCCACCTGGCCCAAGGGCCTTTCTGTGTGGAGTTTGCATGTTCTCCCCGTGTTTGCGTGGGTTTCCTCTGGGTACTCCGGTTTCCTCCCACAGTCCAAAAACATGCAGGTTAATTGGCAACTCTAAATTGCACGAGAGTGTGTACCCCGCCTTTCGCCCTGTGTCGGCTGGGATAGGCTCCTCAGAGCGGTGCTGCTAACTTCATCATTCAGTTTAGCAAGACTGCATTGCATAAACTAGTTACGGTTAACATCAGCCACTGCCTTCTATAGGCCGGGCGCCGCGTTTAACCTACTGTTCAAGTGGTTGCTTAATTATGTGTAGAAGTGTGCAATAAACCAGAGCCATTTATGTTAATTCCCCTTAGGAGTCAGAACTAAAACATTGACGAAGATTTGACTAAAACGAAAACTTACTAACACTGACTAAATCTTTACTATAACGAAACAAAATGAAATGACCAAAATTTGACTTAAACGCAACTACACTTTTCAGTAAGGACGAAGACGAAAACAAAAAGAAAAATGCTTGTCAAAATTAACACTGAGTCTGTGGCATTCGAACTGACATTTTGGCGTTGCAATGGAAGCGAAATGCAGGTGTTTAGGTGCCGGAAAATGGGGATAATATTATTATTATTATTATATTAATAATTACGAATCTTAAGGATAACAGTATTGCGTCTTACGAGGCAATCACATAATTACCAGGCGGAGTCAGTCATTGCTGCAAGCCAAGACAGTCAGTATAGCTTAACACAACAACTTGCAATTACATAACATCGACGCTAGGTGGCGGCAAAAGACCGTGAAAACTCTCTCCCCATTCATTTCAATGGGGCCAAAAACCGATTAAAAATAATAATAAAAAATATAAAACGTTAACCGATCAGTTAGCTGTATGTTATTTCAACGGACCGCAATACCCAAGACATGTGGGCACTGGAAGGGAATCGATTGGGTCAAAACTGCGGGCATAGATAGGCGCGCTAAAATAGGCCTAATAATAATAATAATATGACTTTCCGGTAACAGTATGTGCTGCATCTGACGATGCATCACATAATAATAAGACTGCTCCTACTACTAGTAGTAATAATAATAATAATACATATTTAGTCTCGTAATAAGGGTTTATTAGATCATAAATAATACATATTTAGTCTTACAATATGGGTCTATGGGATAATATTGTACTATGCACAGAAGCTATGTCAAATGTTTATCTGTTAGGGACATGTCCCTCAGCATGTCCACATTGTCATAGTTGTCTCTTACGCTTTTTGCGTTAAGTGTTTTGTTCTATAGAAGACTACTGTCATTGAGAGTTTAGTGTGTGTAAACATTCTGGGGAAGACAATAATACAGGCAGAGGCTCGTTGTCTCTGTAGGTAATACCTGTTTTCTTTGTTCAAGAACTTAAAACATCTTTTAACACACTGAGCACAGAAACTCATACCCAGGAGTATGTACACTTGCGTACTATTTGCAGAAGATCAACACAAGATTTCAATCAGTGACGGAGGTTAACCCTCTGAATTTGCCATTTCTTATAAAAACAACTTACTCAGTTCTGTTCATTTTTTTCCTTTTTAATAGTATTATGAATCTGAAAGTATACAGTGCATCCGGAAAGTATTCATGCCCCTTCACTTTTTCCACATTTTATTATGTTACAGCCTAATTCCAAAATGGATTAAATAAAAAAATTCCTCAACATTCTACACACAATACCGCATAATTACAAAGTAAAAAAAGTTTTAGAATTTTTTGCAAATGTATTAAAAATAAAATATCACATGTACATAAGTATTCACACCCTTTACTCAATACTTTGTTGAAGCACCTTTGGCAGCAATTACAGCCTCAAGTCTTCTTTAGTATGATGCTACAAGCTTGCCACACCTATTTTGGGGCAGTTTCTCTCATTCTTCTTTGCAGATCGTCTCAAGCTCCATCAGGTTGGATGGGGAGCGTTGGTGCACAGCCATTTTCAGATCTCTCCAAAGATGTTCAATCGGGTTCAAGTCTAGGCTCTGGCTGGGCAACTCAGGGACATTCACAGACTTGTCCCAAAGCCACTCCTTTGTTATCTTGGCTGTGTGCTTAGGGTCGTTGTCCTGTTGGAAGGTGAACCTTCGCCCCAGTCTGAGGTCCAGAGCGCTCTGGAGCAGGTTTTCATCAAGGATCTCTCTGTACATTGCTGTATTCATCTTTCCCTTGATCCTGACTAGTCTCCCAGTTCCTGCCGCTGAAAAACACCCCCACAGCATGATGCTGCCACCACCATGCTTCACTGTAGGGATGGTATTGGCCAGGTGATAAGCAGTGCTTGGTTTCCTCCAGACATGACGCTTGGCATTCGGGCAAAAGAGTTCAATCTTGGTTTCATCAGACCAGAGAATTTTGTTTCTCATGGTCTGAGAGTCCTTTAGGTGCCTTTTGGCAAACTCCATGCGGGCTGTCATGTGCCTTTTACTGAAGAGTGGCTTCCGTCTGGCCACTCTACCATGAAGGCCTGATTGGTGGAGTGCTGCAGAGATGGTTGTCCTTCTGGAAGGTTCTCCCATCTCCACAGAGGAACACTGGAGCTCTGTCAGAGTGACCATCGGGTTCTTGGTCACCTCCCTGACCAAGGCCCTTCTCCCCCGATTGCTCAGTTTGGCTGGGCGGCCAGCTCTAGGAAGAGTCCTGGTGGTTCCAAACGTCTTCCATTTGCGAATGATGGAGACCACTGTGCTCGTTGGGACCTTCAATGCTGCAGAAATGTTTTTGTACCCTTCCCCAGATCTGTGCCTCGATACAATCCTGTCTCGGAGGTCTACAGACAATTCCTTGGACTTCATAACTTGGTTTGTGCTCTGACATGCACTGTCAACTGTGGGGCCTTATATAAACAGATGCGTGCCTTTCCAAATCATGTCCAATCAATTGAATTTACCACAGGTGGACTCCAATCAAGTTGTGGAAACATCTCAAGGATGATCAGTGGAAACGGGATGCACCTGAGCTCAATTTTGAGTGTCACAGCAAAGGGTGTGAATACTTATGTACATGTGATATTTTATTTGTTTATTTTTAATACATTTGCTAAAAATAAAAACTTTTTCACTTTGTCATTATGCGGTATTGTATGCAGAATGTTGAGAATTTTTATTTATTTAATCCATTTTGGAATTAGGCTGTAACATAATAAAATGTGGAAAAAGTGAAGGGGTATGAATACTTTCCGGATGCATTGTATAACATACATTATATTCAGTTAACATTTATTTAAAACTTTGTTAATTAAAAACATATTTTAATAATCATTAAAATTATAATTATTATTCTAGTGTGTCACAGAGATTATTGATGTATTTTACCATCAAATCTGGTTGTGTGTTGCCCAGAGAACCCCCTGTTGAAATGGCTGTGTTTCCTGTGGCTCGGATTAGCTACCATGGTCCTGCTGTCCCTCCCTAAATTCCTGACTGACAACAGCTCCTCCTTAGACGTACAGGTGGGCACATGGGCGGGGTGGGGTGGGGGGGGTTGTTGACTGTTGTGACTGTTGTGCATCTATCTATGTGTTGGCCTTTTTTTGTAGATTACTCACTATAAACGTAATCTTTCTTTCCAGAGTACCTCTAATAATGTGAGGATATCGGGTTACGTGTGTGGATACTTGGCTTCTCTCTTCTACCTCTCGTCACGCTTCCCTCAGCTTCATAAAAATGTAAGTGTGTGTGTGTGAGAGAGAGAGAGAGGGCTGTTTATGTGGAATAATATCTTAAACAAACACAATGGATCACATTGTCTATCTCTTTTGTTTACTAAACCCGGAGAGCACTTTCAGCATTTTCCCACATGGCGAGTTCTCTCTAAGCTTTGAATGCCCTAGAACACACAGCCGATAAAATAATAAATAGCATAACTGTCCCTGAAAGCACAACTAATAAATCACATCGTTGTTTCAATGGAGAAGGCTGTAGTTAAGTGTCTAAATGGATACCATACCCACAAAGACAATGGTGTTGTGTACTAAATAAGTCTTAGCATCTGGTTTCAGACGGTTGGCCGGTGTTAGGGAATAGTTGATGCTTGCTGCAGGCTCTAATAATGCAATGTAAACTTTTGGCCATTGCTAATGGACTGATAACCAACACACACACACACACACATCCCCCTCAAAACACTTGTTCATAAACAACATATTCCCAAGACATCGATATCGTTCACTGGGGAGGTGTGTGTTTGAGAACTCCACCACATGGGAGAGAGTCCCTTTTAACATCAAATATTTGAGAAACACCGCTGCATTACTTCTTTTGACCGCCGCGTGCCTCTTTCTCCCCTTCCAGTTCAAGCGCCAGTCCACCGAGGGCACGTCCTACCTGCTCTTTGCCCTGGCCATGATGGGCAACGGGACGTACGGCCTGAGCGTGATGGTGGTGCTGCCCTCCATTAAGGAGTCTCGGCGGGACTTCATCCTCAAACACCTGGCCTGGCTCATCGGCAGCCTTGGGGTCCTGCTGCTCGACCTCTTCGTATCCTTGGGCCCCTGCTGCAGGCTAGGCTGGGCTAGTCCATCTTGTAGGGGAATGGACCTGTCAAATAGGTTTCTTGTTCTGCTTTATGTGTACGCATGGGTGGCACTGGCACATTTGTTTAGTGGAAGAGAAGGCGCACAGACGTTTTTGTCAGTGTCTGTTTATTCACAATGGGTTGAAAAGGTAGGAACACCACAGCACCCAGAATGGAATGATAATGAGGGTTAGGTCTATAGGTTTGGATTTAGTTTGGGAAGTAATAAAGGGTGGTTGAGTAGTACTGTTGTTACAGTAGGTGAGGAATGTGTGTTTCCCCATAGTTAAGCAGCTGTAATTTTGGAACTGTTCTCATGTCAGCAATTGCTTCATGACACTTGTCCTTTCTATTATGCAACTTAACTGTGTTCTACCCAGGTGACATTCCAGTTCATCATGTACAGGAAGAAACGCTCCAAAAAGAGTAGCAAACAGCTCAAGGCTGCTGAGGTTGAACCTCTGCTCTGTGAAGAGGAGGAGCTGTCCATGTTTTAGAACAAGAACAATATGAGCCTGCTAGAACACCTTGAACATTCCAGAAATCTCCATCCACTTTGACTAGTTGGTTAGAAACAAATGTCACAATAGTAAAGTGTTAAAAGTTTTCTGTGCTTTAGATTCAATATTTGAATTTCTATGACAAACAAATTTGATTATGCAAGGGCGAGCTCCATATTTATTTTGATTTCCCAGAGAAGGAGCGAATAGATCATGCCACATCTATTTTTCTTGTCTATACTAATGTGGGTCTTCTAATGAACACTCCTGTTTACACATATGTTATGGACTTGATATGCTGGGATGTCATCTAGGATTACTGTAATGCCAATAGCGCAGCCACCTCAAGCGAGTGAGTTCTAAGTGTAGTTCTTATCATGCTTTTGTTAAGTTTGTTGTCAGACAGCCATCTCAGCCCAAGATGTCATTCTGTTTTGAGAGATGCCTTTTTCGACTGTGCCTTTTTAAAAGCCCTTTGTGTGGTGCAGAAATGGCTGTTTTAAAGGCCATAGTACTCTTGATCTTGTCTTCCAACAAAAAATATAGGTTTTTATGCAGAGTACAAGTGAAACGTTTGGACACACTTTACCATTCACTTCAATTGGAAAGTGTGTCCAAACTTTTGACTGGTACTGTAGGTTGACGGAAAGTAATGTTCCCTGGTCTGAACAGTCTTTTCTACCATTGTTACCTAAACTAGGGACCAAGTCTGGTTTCTATTGTGATGCAAAGTCTTTGTACTTTGTACTTCAGTCTTTTATGGCGTAAATACTCCTAAATTAATTCCAGGCAGGAGAAGGAATGATTTTATGCCATATAAACTACAATGTAATTTATGTGGGATTAAATTATCTTAGGCATGCTCCCTAAAACAAATCTTTTCTGCATCTTTGCGGACCCTGATAATTCTGTTAAATGTAGATTATTCTCTATATAATGAACAACCTACATTTGGACAGATTTCCTTACCTTGTCTGATGTGGTAATTTAGTTCCTCCAGTCTGCAGGGAGTACGTTTGATAGAGTAAAGTCAAGAACATGTGAAACCCTTGGACTGAAGTGTTATGTCCTCCAGTGTCCAATATGGAACTTAGTTCTCTGCGAGTAATAGTTGTAGCATACGGGTTTTCTAAATGATCAGGTGACAATGTAGTATTCTCTGTTATTCTCAGATGTTGTTTTTGTACTTTGCCTGATATGACCCATAGTATGTTTGTATTATTTAAAAAAAATGTTTTTAAATACCTGATTATTTCGACTTAATATGATTGTAAAGGGGTTTGTTTCTATGCGTTTGTCCAAATATTTCAGCCTATTTTCCTCCGAGTAATCACAGTAAAGTTTCTAAACATGGGTACACATTAAGTTTGTGGCACAAGGAACATGTCTACCCTGAACTGTCAATCTTCTTTACCTCTCCTCGTTGTTGATATGTACCTTTTCCACTAAAGTAATTTGAAATGTAAAGAACAAAACATAAACTTGAATGATATATTTATTTAGTATAGACCAGTATGTATTTATGTAGTAAAAGGCTTACAAATCTTTCTCAAATAGTCTTATTGTGCTGTATTTTTGTAAGATCAAATGTGATAACTAACTGCTTTACTGTTATGTGCCAATATCTTTTATTATTTTATTGACAGTATTGTAAACATTCTATGTAACATTTATACTTCTAATAGGCTGCCTGAATAAAGTGCAATATTTATCCAATTTAAGGGGTAGAGTATCTGCCTTTTTCACTTAACATAAACAAATAGCCACAATCAGTTGGATACAAAGCATCGGCATACTGTGTAAAACCTTTTAGCCCACTGGAATGGAGATGGGCGTATATAAATGCCTACAAGAGCCCAAACTAATGTCAAACCCTCCACCTAAAGTTTGATTGAGCACCAAAGCGACCAATTGGTTACATCTATCCCGACGAAGGCGGGAATAGGATAATTTTCTGATTTTGTTATACGGAGGAGGGACTTCCTGCAGAGTTTTGCTGGACAGAAGGCAGTTGCTTTTAGGTGACACGTAACTAAAATTAAAGGTGCCATAGGCCTTGTCTGGATTTTGGAACTTTGACTTTTTCTATGTCTTTTATAGCACCCCTAGAAAGTAGTGTAATCGAAAACATTTATCCTCTTAAAAAATAATCTAGAAGGGCACAACGAGCACAGTTGAATCTTGTTTTGCTAATCGGGAAATGTGAGTTGATGTGTGTGTAGCTAGTCAAGAGAAAATCAGAACAGCTACCCTTTGAAGTTGTCAAAGGGGGGATTCGATGTGGCTTGGGTTAAGAGCAAGCATGCACTGAATACAGAGTTTTGATGTAACAGTTTTTTGCTCGTGTGAAAATGATTGGAGAGTGAGGAAGCTGCTTTTGGAGCAGTACAAAAAAAGTTGAGTCGAAGTTTCCTGCTGAATTGACGGGGCTCGTCTACTCTTGACTGTGGGGAGGGTTGCTGCTCTAACATGGGCAACGGAGTGTGCTCGCGGAGGCAACGGAGAATTTTCCAATCTCTATTGGTTATTACCGTTGTTTTCGGTATGATCTACGGTGGCATGTTATCATACGAAATACACAAACAGCTAAAAAGGACCGAAGCGACTGCACTGAAGTACCAACAGCATCAAGAGTCACTCTCGGCGCAGCTTCAAGGTAAACAGTAGCAGCGTTGTTTGGATTGCACGAGTGAATGTGTTGGTTAATCCATTAAGAATACAATGATGAGATGTTGTCTGCATGAGTTTGTGTACTCCCTGCCTATCACCGTAATCATTTGCTCTGGATTTGTAATTGAAACCCGTTTGACAGCATTTACATTAACAATATGCTGCAAGTGTCGGAAATATTGTAACTGACGCGCTGAAAGCGAGCCATTCTGCCCCCTCTATCGCCTGGCTGTTCAATGTTCAGCCAGAACAGTGCACGTAAAACTCCAGTATTCTAGCCTAATTTACTATTATGAAAATACACCCACTGGTCGCACACGCAAACAAATACGCACAAACACACCTGCTGACAGACTAGATCCCCAAGGCATGTGATGCAGCGCTGGAAGCCAACTCATAAAGTGCATCCACAGGGCATGGGGTCAACTTAACAGCTGCAACTTAAGAGAGCCCACTGTTTGTCAGGCACCAAGAACTTGCATGTGTGTCTCCACTTTGTTGAGAACACCAATAGAACGCTGATTCTAAACCAAAGTATCTGCCATAGCCTATAGCCATCTAGCAGTTATAAAATGCTACGACACAAGGCTATGTGTTGCACAAAATTAAGACCAAAATGGGAAGTGACCGCAATAGTCCTGTGGCTAGGGAAGCCAACCCACATGGCCTGACCAAAACCATCCGTTTCCTCTTGCCTGCTGTATTGCCTTTGTTCTGTGAAGTGCACATGGCTACTTGGAAAATAACATCTGGTTATGTATAGCTTACCTTGCAACATTGGAGAGCCCCAACAGAGAGCTGTGAATTGCCATTTTCAAATGTAAGGGTAGAGCTATCGGTGCACTTAACGTCACCAATAACATTGCCTTTATTGGCCTGGCAGTGGCAGATGATAAAATATTTGTGACCTATTTTTTTAAATCCACTGTGGTACTCACACACAGCCTGCGGGAGGTATAATGGCTTATTGATTGACACTTGCCCTCTTTTACACCACTAAACTGTATGCCCTGGATTGAGGCCTGACCCTACTTCAAGGTGTCTTCGATAAAAGGTCCGTGGCTGGCCAAATCCTATCAATGCAATGACAACGTTTTGAATTCCTCATGACTCTCTTTGTCCCATCTTTTCCAGCACTTTGAGATAAACTGTAGGCAAGCCCAAAATTCATTACATATCTTATTAGTTTGGCTTCTATTTCTTCATCTAAGGCAACGGTTCAAAAGTGCTGTAGGGTGGGATCAATGTTGCCATAAGGTGTGGGACCTTTCATGCTCCCTGAGAGGCATGACCTCGGTTTAACACCATAATGAAAGGGATGGAACCATTTTTTTCCCCAGGATCCCCGTCCCTGTACCGGGCCACAGTGGATGCTTTTTTTAGCCGTGATGTTGGTGCGCTCTGCTCTTACAGCGTTGCGTAGTATCCCTACCAAGGATCCGTTCTAGGTCCACCCTGCTTAACTCTGGCTCAAAGCTTAAGAGCAGGTCCTCACACAAGCGTGTGGGGGTCATCATAAAATGTCCAAAATAGGGTTCATCTGTAGTGTAAATCACTAATTCCTTTGTAAAGTTCATGTTACCGATTGTTTTATGAAAACTACTTCCCTGCGTTTTTATTGTTATTTATATATATATTGGATGTTATAGGGACTTTGATTTACCCAAATGTAGATCCCACTGTTGAGCTGGCATGCATGCATGCAAAGCAAGTTAACGTTTTTTCTTTTACTAAAATTACAAAAAAACTAAAATTGCATAAAATTGCAATGCATTGCTTACGTTATTGCAATATATTGAATCATAGCCCATGTATCGTGATACGTATCGTATCGCCAGATTCATGCCAATACACAGCCCTACGGGAGATCGTACCCAATGGTAAAATGAGTATTAAATATAGAGACTTCAAGAGAACTGATCTGAACTGCGTTTTCTTAATTCTCCCATAGACATTGAAAAGTGCAATCAGAAACTGTAGTGATAATACGTTAATGCAAAAAAGGTACCTATTGTTACTTTAAATAAATTAGAGCTACCCTATTTCTTCTCTTGGAGAGCAGAGGTTTGGTTTACTGTGGAATTATACAAATTTGAAGGGACGTCCACACAATGATTTTATATTATGTGATGAGTATTGGAGTCCTTATTAAGTGACAAGCTAAATCAACAGGACAAAAACACCTGTTCTGTCACTTGTGACTCGGGAGCGTGCCTTCTTATAAAGGTTGAAGCATTCAGAGGACCTTGGGTTGAACGGGGCCAAATATTTACCGTGCACACAGACGTTCCTTATGGAAGTTGCAAATCAATACTTTCACACACACAGTCGCCATCTTACAATCCCACACATCAGGTTACAGGGCTTATTGTTTGACTAGCAGTAAGCAAAGTTCATTTTGACATCTTACACTGACACCCTGCCAACTAATACGGTTGTGCTAACAAAACTAGTACCCCTCCCTTATACAGAGGATGCAAAACTAATGACGAAAATGTAACACAACCTCCAAAGTATGTGAACGACGGTTGCATGGATTTTGACTAAAACCTTTATGTTGTTTGGGTCCCCCGTTTTGTGGCTCGGGTAGCTAGAGGTAGAGTTACAGGCAGTAGAGGGTAAAGGCACAACGATGATCTCCCCTCCCCCACACTCATACAATACCAACTCCAAGCCTCAGTGACAGAGGAGAAGGCCATCTGATCTTTGCTTTTATAGGCTCATAGGAGTGTGTCATCTAATCCTATCTGCTCAAATAGGACCTCTAAATAAGCATGGCACACAAACACATTTGATTCTCATTTTCATAATTTGTTGGGGGAAGACTGCTGAGCTGTCAATGTGTTGCATTACAAAACAAAACATTTGTGTTTGTGTAAACATTTACACAGGAATACCTCTTGTATCTGATAATCAATAGCTCATGTGTGTTTTTGTGAGTTAAGGGAGGACTCTTGTTTCATCTGTTTTTATGTACATCCAACTAGCCATGTATCTGTAATAAGAACAGTTACAGTTGTATCTCACTCACTCACTCTCTCACACACACACAGACACACACACACACACACACACATCATTCATCTGAATAAATGGAGGAGAGATGGAAGGAATATGAAGGATTTCTGTGAGTGTGTTAGAGAGTCAGAGAGCGAGAGCGCAAGAGACAAGGAGATCTGATACGTGTGTGTGTGTGTGTGTGTGTGTGTGTGTGTGTGTGTGTGTGTGTGTGTGTGTGTGTGTGTGTGTGTGTGTGTGTGTGTGTGTGTGTGTGTGTGTGTGTGTGTGTGTGTGTGTGTGTGTGTGTGTGTGTGTGTGTGAGTGTGTGAGAGAGAGAGAGAGATCGGATACCTGTCCCAGACCACTCCACTAACCAAGCCTGAGAAACGGCACAATTATCCCAGCTAGCCGACAAAGGTCATAACCAGACTGGGCTGCCTTGTTCTTTTCAGCTCTAACCTTTAAGCCTCCTTAATGGACTAATGCTATTGCTCATTGAGCTAACATTATCGTCACCCTCGATGTAGATGGATGGTTAGTGGGATTGACTATGAAAAGTTTGATATACTTTGTATCATAAATCTAGACTTTAACCCTCTACACTTTCTTCTCATAGCTTACACACACACACACACACACACACACACACACACACACACACACAAATCCCCTCTATTCCTCCTATCTACACAACTCTCCGAGCGGAGGGTAAGGAGTCTGAATCTGCCCTGGCAGGGTTCAGCTCATCCATCTCACCCAGTGGTAGGGAGGGATTGAGGCGCTGTGTGTGTGTAGGGGGAGGGGGTTTGTCTGACTGGCCACGGGAAACCTTTCGCCTCATCACTGGTACTGAGAACTGCTGATGGCCTCTGTCTCGGAGAAGTAGCAAAGTGGCCCCCAGGGGCCAGTCCTGTTCCCACACTAGACTGAACCCGCCGATACGAGCTCCTCATCAGCTTTTCTTTTTTACAGCCTCAGAAACTTTTCAGACTTTTAAACAGTGAAATGTTCTTTATGCAGACCACACCTATATTGAGCACTGGTCAGTTCATATAGTCGTAGGGATGTATACAAATCTTTTTTGTAAACGCCTAGATGTTGGCATGGAAGTCCAAGATGCTGACATAGAATCGCCCTGTGTTGAATGACATGCTGATGTGGAGTTTGAGATGGAACGTTCTCAGCTCTGATTTGACCGAGGGATCAGGTCGGCTGGTGGACTAGGCTGGGGTCGTCCTCGTCGTCAGTAGCTAGAGAATTGTTGTTCAGGATCGTTCCGTTGAGGTGTGTGGGCTATTATTAGCCTAACAAAAACACTGGGTTACCACATCAGGCTTTAAGGGCTAGTCCTCTCAGCTTTGGCTGTTTGTATTGGCATTGGGATCGACCATTGTCTAATTTGGACATTCTCTGATTTCTCCCCGTAATCCAAGCAGTGAATGATTTCTGGAACCGACTACATTTCCCCAGACTGTTTATTAATTTACTGGTCTTATCCGATCTGTATGCTTTTTCAGTTTCTTCCTTGTAAGTTCATTTTCCAGGCCTTTTAGTGGTAAGCTAAAATTTTCTTATGAAAACTTGTGTGAGTGCATGTCTTCTCTCTCTCTCTCTCTCTGAGGAGATTACTCACGCCCGGTTTTCAGATGCTGAAAGTTGTATCTTTTTCTCCACCTCTCTCTCTCCTGTCTTTCGCACGGTTTCCGTGTCACTCTTCTTCTGTTTCCTTTTCCCCACTTCATTCTCTCTCCATCAGTGCAGTACATTAGAATTCATTCACAATAACTGTTGGGAAACAGATATTGCTTTGCGGTATGTCAACTTGGAATAGCTAACTACATCGTCTTTCTGACGCCCGGGCAGCTAGGGAAGCAGGAAAAGAAAGAGGGATTATGAGAGAGGAGGGGAAGACAGGAGTTATTACTCAGTGCAGACTGTCCAGACCGTGTCGGGCCTCCGGGCAGCTTCCCGTTTTCTCCCCTTTGTTCTTCCCTGCTGTTTCATTTGTTATTTTGTTGCTTACATCAGCACCTCGGATGCCAGGGCGTGCACACATCCCACAAGCACATCACACACACCCTCTCTTATTCTTTCTCAAAACCCTTCAACACCTCATTTTGTGAAGCTATCAATAGCCTACTTTTAGCCTATGAAAACTTGTTTCTATAATTTTTTATGAGTTTGTGGGAGTTGGAGACATAGGGGTGAGACGGTCATATAGCAGTTTCAACGGAGGGTGGAAATGTAACTTTATGGGCGGGTGAAATGAAAAGAGGAGGAGAGAGAGAAGAGTGTGGGAACGCCTGAGTGACTGAGTTTGTGAGAGGGGGACAGGGCCAAAGACCGGAGGTAATGGTTGGAGCTAAAGTTGAATCTGGGTGTGTTACCTTCCTGTGGAATTCTACAGATGTCTGTCAATGGGCAATAGCCGTTATACAAACAGAACACGCACCCATTTCAAATAAATAGGCCTACTTTTATAACCTTTCCTCCCAATCTCTCTCTCTCAATTCTTCTCTGTCAGTTGAATGTTTTTATTTCCAATTCTGGATAGGAAACCAAAAATGACAACAACTGGATAAATCATAATAATAATAATCATGTATGTTATGATGAACATAAATTAGCACCATATAACAAAATAGAGACTGTAGGCCATAAAAAATAATATCTCATTTGTTTGTCAAATGTATTGTTCTCTGCGTGCTGTAATTGTGGTAGTGGGTGACCATGGTGATAAGGAGCTGTGCGTTGGTTCTGGAAGGACATGAGGATGTGTGCTGCTTGGCACTGTAGAATGAAGTATGGAGGTGGGAAGTAACGCGTGTGTGCGTGTGTGCGTGTGTGCGTGTGCGCGTGTGCACGTGTGTGTGCGTGTGCGTGTGCGTGTGCGAAGAGAGTTATTGTGTGGACTTGAGCGTTGTTTTGAACTTGCAAGTATGTGTTTTAGGATAGATCATCAAAATGTTTTTATTTTTCTATCTCTTTCGTTCTCTTACCTTTTCGATCTGCGGAGATTGAAACACTCCTTATAGGGACAGATGAGTGTGTCCATGAGTGTGTCTGTGTCGGCCTCTATGCAATGTGCAAGCAAAGCTGTCAGTGTCAGGAATGCACTTCTGTCTACTGGATGAACCAGTGGGCCCAAAGACAAGATGTCCTGATAGGGTAACCGTCTGTTCCTCCTCTGTCTCCTTTCAGTGGTGTATGAGCATCGCTCCCGGCTGGAGAAATCCCTGCAGAAAGAGAGGCAGGAGCACAAGAAGGCCAAAGAAGGTGAGAGAAACGACTGAAAGCACTCAAAGGCCTGCTATGCATTCTCTACTTCAAATAGAAAGATAAGGGTTGGCTCTTCTTTGGTCAGTAAACATTGGAGCAACAGTGTCTGTCGAGTATTTTCGTTTACAACCTGGCAAAAAAAAGAAAGCTGGTCCATCTTTCAGTTGCTGTCTGCTGATTAAAAGTTTGCTGATTAAAGATCATATAAGGTTTTTGAGATTTTAGAGTTTTGTGCCTTTGCTGACTTGAAAGTTACTTTACAAGAAAAGCCAGGTTAGATATAAATGATTGATTGATGGGATGGATGGATGAATGGAATGTTGGAGGGCTCCCTTTACAGCCATTCCTTCAGAAAATATGGTAGAATCAGAATTGCATTTTTCCATCGAATAGTATAACCCATAGAAGTAGGCATTGGAATTGTTAGTTTCACCCATATACCTGTAGCTTTATTGAGCAAGGCATCACATATTTACAATAACTAATAATTATAACTAGGAATCACCACTATTCCAAACCATAACAGCACTAATGTTTGCCTCTGTCTATATTTCTGTGTTCCAGATTACCTGGTGTACAAGCTTGAAGCCCAACAGTCGATAAACAAGGAGAAGGTAGAGTATCAACTGTTGGATGAATCACTGTTACTCTGATATTGAATGTCTATGTTGATCTCATAAAAAATAAACGTCTTTTCAAGAAAGGTGACATCTCTACGAAATGATCACCAACTTGGAACTCCTTATCACAAGTTTTGAAATGTACAAAGATATTGCGCTGTTAGAAATCACATTGTTTGCAACCATTGAGGACTAAGTGAATCGCTTTCTCCTGATTGGTGGCATTTCATTTATTTTGTGCACACCTCTTTAACTAAGGTTTTCTCCAGTTTTGATAAAGAGCTTATCGAAGCTATAGTAAATTGTAAAACCCTATTAAAGCAGTCCCATCTAGGGAGACTGTTATGGATCTATTATAAACAACAGCTGTACTTTACATAGACTACAAGCAGACGTTGCGGTGCAGAGATACAGAAGTCAAGTGTTGACAGCGGCTGATAGGCTTGTCTTTGGTGTAGGCTAGAATGTTTCTGGTGAATGTAGTTGCGGATACAGTTTGGAAGTGATGGTAGTGAGACGTGTGTGTGCTCATGTCGTCCAACAGCAAGATGGCAGCAGCAGATACAGCTCCCTACATGTACAGCACCAGATGCTAAAGGTATGAGCACACACACACACACACACACACACACATCATCACGTACATGCAAACGCAAGCTCATACATACACACACACACACACACACGTATTCTATATTCCTCCTCTGGCATGTGCCTCATGTCTTCAGAACCAGCATGAGGACCTGAAGAAGCAGTTCTACGACCTGCAGGAGCAGCACCAGCTGCAGGGGGAGGAACACGGGCGGGCCCTGGACGAGCAAAAGGAGCGCTTTGAAAAGCTCCAGCAGGACAAGGAGGCCGAGATGGCCAAGATCAAAGGTAACCACCATGACAGATTGAATATACACACACACACACACATACACTTTATCACGTTAAAGTGGATACTTTGTCTGTGAACAGCTTAGACATGAGGCGGGTACATTTACGTTGTGTTACAAGTGGATACGAAATTCTACTCGTATTTAGGGACATCTGCTCAACTCAACATACCACAACTGCAATGTAGAATTGCAATGAGTACAGCTTGTGTTCACACCTAAAATGGCAGTTTTCAGGGGGCTTGTTTTTATTTATTTTTTTTGAAATATGTTTGCACCTCTGTTTGCTGTAGGTATTATTTGTATGTTTATGTGTGTATATGTTTTTCCCACTACTACTGTAGAGAATGTGTACAACCTGCGGGAGGAGAACAAGCAGCTCAGGAAGGCCCACCAGGACATACACATGCAGCTCCAGAACTCCCAGGTCAGTAGAGGAACGCCGGCTTTATCCACGTCCATTGGAAACAGAAATCCCCAAAAATGTTTGTAACTCCAAACCCCATCAAAATGTAAGGCTAATGATGGTTCAGAACAAAATGAGGTTTAGATGAACATAAACACGTTTTGTAGACTACCAAAAACCTTAGATCCTTACTGAATATAACTTGCATCACTGCATGTGAGAAAAAGTATTGTGTAGATAAGTAGTCATTGACATTGATTAATTATTTGTACTCTTTAAATTGAATGTCTTTCGACATGTTTACATCAAATGTCTAGATCCAGCATAAGGACTTGAAGGAAGCTCACACCAAGCTTGCATTGACACTGGAGGACCACAAGAGTGCGCTGGCCACTGCTCAGGTAGACTGCGGCGGACAGCTCGTCCCCTCTTCTCTGGTCTGGTTCACTGTGCTTACTTTACTGGCATTTCTATTGTATTACCAACTCAAAACACTGCCACTCAGTCACACCTCTCTCTTTCTCGCGTACCTATTTCACTCTCTATCCCTCTCTCTCTCTCTCTCTCTCACACACACAAACAGAGCCCTCTTTGCTCAAAGAGATTAAAGGCAAGTCCAAGCATGTCACTCATAAACCATCCCTGTAACAATTTGATGGGGAGACTGCAGAAGGAGAAAGGGAATGCTGTGTATTAGTTTTTTTTTGGGGGGGGGGGGGGGGGGGGTTAGTTAATGTCAATGGAAAGAGGAATTGTAAAGGAACTGAAGGATTCCACAGGCTTATCAGCTTGAGCTTTGGCCGAGTAAAGTCCTGAGCGGAATATCAAGTTTGACTTGACTGAAGTCAAAGAGGTTTGACCTGATGAAGAATTCCGCCGGGAAGGAAATGTAGTCTCGGGTTGAAAGGGGATTTAGGGCAGCGTCACTGGTGCTTCTCGTTTGTCTTTTCTCAACTTAGCACCTGACCTAGATGTTCATATTTCTTTCTCTTTTCTAATTACATTACCAGACCAAGCCCTTGTTTTTTATATCACGAATAATCTTGTTGTTCAACTAATTAAATAAAGAGAAAGCGTTTATTTTTATTTTGAAAATAAAAGAATAGAAAAGCAGGACCGCTAGGTGGATGATTGTTTTTGTGGTTTGGTGACACTTGATGTAAGTGTAAGAATTGCTGGAAAATGAGCCCACTTTAAAGGGTGGTTGTGTGGTCGTCTCTTCCAGATGCAGGTCAACGAGTTCAAGCAGCTTAAGGAGACCCTTAACAAGATGCCAACCCTCCGGCAGGATCCCCACGGCCCCGCCCGGCAACAAGCCCAGCCAGTGGCTGAGCAGCATGGACAAGCCCCCCCCCCTGCCCATCCCGGTGAAGAGGAGCCCAGGGTATGTGTCAATCCACATGCTTCAAATATGCTCTGTATTTATTAACGTTGTATGAACAGTGAGACGTATATTTATTGTTCATAAATATACAAAACGCATGTGTACGCACACACACACACACACACACACACACACACACACACACACGTTTATCCTCTTATCTCTCTCCTGGTCCAATCTTCAAGGTGGACCTTCTGGATGAAGAGGAAGCAGTCAGGTCCAAGCTCCAGTCTCGCTCACCAACCCCCCAGCATTCCCAGCCAGGCAAAGGAGAAGAGGGAGAGGGGGAGGCGGAGAGGAAGAGAGAGCTGGCTGAGGAGGAGATGGAGCAGGCGGGCCAGCCCCAGAAGCTGGAGGAAGAATCGGACCAACCACAAGACGAGGAGGAAGGGGCGGAGCCGGAGCAGGAAGATGAGAACGCCCTGGATCGCCAACGACGACAACAGGTTAGAGTGGGTTTATAATAACGCAGATTCAGATAGAGCATTAAAAACTGTGTTGATCCAAATCGGAGCAGTCTTGAGCTACTTCATATGACAGAATTGTACTTATCGTGTCTGTATATTGTGTAGTGGCCAGATTTGGCATCCAAGCGGATGTTCTGGCCTGAGGTGTTGTTTAGATGTGAGGGAAGGGTCACAGGGAAGGCCAGGTCACCAGAAAGGTAGTATGTGCCTTTCAGAGACACTGGAATCTAGGTGTGTGTCTTAGCCATAGCATGAAGAGATATGTGTATGTAGGTTGGCCAGACTTGGGCGTCATTGCCGGGGTCTGGCCTGTGGTGGCCAAATTTGCATCCTAGCGGATTTTCTGGCCTGAGCTGTTGTTCAGACGTGAGGGAAGGGTCAGATTGAAGGCGAGGTCACCAGAAAGAGAGTATATGCCTTTTGGAGACTGGAATCAAGGTTTGTGCCCTAGCCATAGCAATTGACACCACCTTTTCCTCTCTAACTATCTGGTATTGTCTTCCAAGGCTCCCCTGCCAGAGCTGCACCCAGAGCCCCGCCTCCCCCAGGAGGCCCGCGCCCAGGTGGAGCGGGTCAAGTCTGCCTATGAGCAACAGCAGGAGCAGCAGCGCCTGGAGGCCCAGCGGGCCCAGGAGCAGAGGCAGCTGCAGCAGCGCCAGGAGGCCCTCCAGGCCCAGCGCCTCCGGGACCAGAGGGATAGGGAGCAGAGGCTGAAGGAGCAGAAGGAGAAAGAGGAGCAGCACCACCTCGAGCTGGACCGACGCGAGCAGGTCCTCCGCGAGGAGCAGCTCAGGTCAGAGGACATTAGAGGTCACCAAGGGGTATCAAAGAATGAATTGAAATTTCTCTTCATCTATTTCAGGCTTTTGCCTTACCTTGACTTTTTGTGATGACTGGCTTATGTTGCAAGTACTCTACATCATTCAAGCTATTACAACTGTTAATAATAATAATAATAATAATAATAATGATAATACATTTTGTTTATTATAGCGCTTTTCTGATACCCAAAGGTGCTACACAACATTTACATAGATAACAAAGACAAAAATAAACAATTAAACAGAAACAGGGAGAACGGACAAAGAACAACAACAATTCAAACTGTAAGTATAACAAAAGAACAGGATATCAAAAGCTGTATAGGACCGGATTCTGAACAGAGTTATTTAGGGTAGGCTAAAATATTTAGTTTTAAGGTGGTTTTGAAAGATTGATAGAGAGTTGGAATTGCGAATTAGAGGAGGGAGAGAGTTCCATAATATAGGCGCTGCCCTTGAAAGTGCACGCTCCCCAAAATGCTTAAGTTTTGCTGGGGGAATGACGAGTTGCCCATCTGAAGAGGAACGTATTGTCCGGGTATGATGGTAGAGTTGGAGGATACAATGGAAGGCATTTGGTTACAATAGAATATAATGCTTTTTGTTTTTCCTACCCTGACCGGCTTCTGTTGCACATCATAAACAGGAAGAAGAGCCAGTATGAGAACATGGATAATGACATCATCCAGGGAGAGGAAGACCCTCGAATCGAAGATGAGGAAGGTGTGAGCTCTTGCCGTTAAAGCTAGTCCAATTTGTGTTGCTTGTTTATGTACATAGAGCAACATAGGTTATTATTTTGTATTAGTACTGAAAAGTAAAGGTCATATTCCGTACAATACATTTTACAAAATACACAATTACACTCCACTGGTTAGTAGTAAGCAGCTGTTTAAACATCATTGCATGTACAGCAGCGTGATAAAAAGCAGTTTTGATGGGGTGTGTGTGCGTGTGTGTTGTCTCGGAGACAGAGAGGGACACACTTGTTCTCCACCAGGAGGCAGGTGAGGAGGAGGACAAGCACGATGAACAGGACCAACGAGTACCACCACAGCAGGAGGTGAGATCTACCACTTCACCTTATTTAAATGATGCCCATCCATCCATCCGTCCATCTATCTTTCTTTCTTTTTTTCTTTCTTCTGTTCTGGACACTAGTTTCTTAAAACCAACACTATTTTTGGCGCCCACTACTTTCTTTTGCCTTTACCTTGAAATTGCCTCGTAAAGGGGATATTTCCACAATATCACTAAAGATAGCACACTCTCACCTTCACAACGTGTTCTGTGACCTGGTCGCCCTGCGCTGCAGGGGGTCCTGGAGGACGAGGTGGACCCCAACGAAGACCCCAACAACCAGGGGGAGGACGAGTTTGAGGAGGCAGAGGAGCAGCCGCAGCATGGGGTCAGGGAGGGAGAGGTGGAGGAGGAGGTCAAACACCCAGACACACACCCCAACCAGCCAGCGGTGGACGAGGACCTAGTGGTGAGGGAGGGAGAAAGAAAGGAAAGAATAGACAGAGTGGGGGAGAGAAAAGGAGGATCTGTGGCGAAAGGAGATGCTGATGATGGATAGCAGATAAAAATGATAGCCTTGTTGTGTGTGTGCGTGTGCGTGTGCGTGTGCGTGTGTGTGTGCGTCTTAGATGGCTGTAAACCCAGATCAGCAAGAGGACACCCTGGATGACCAGTACCAAGAGGAGGGGGAGGATGAGGTGTGTATGACACACACACACTCTTATATATTCTGGCCCAGGTACATGCACACATTTTCTTCTCTCTCTCTCTCTCTCTCTCATCCTCCTCCGTTTGTGGTTTAGGTACAGGAGGACTTGGCAGCGGGCCTGAAGAGGGAGGATGAGGGGGAAGAAGGGGAGGAGGAAGAGGACCCTTACAAAGAGATGGAACAGGTGAGTCCCACATCCCATCCCACAAACCCTGGGACATTAGCAAAGAACCGAGGCTTTGAGAGCCAAGCTAACCTTCCCAACTGAAGAGCAGAGGCACCAGAGGACCCCTAAAGGTGGTAATATACTTCTGCAGATCCTCTGACGTTCTGCGAGAACTTGTCGTCTACGTTTTTCCAGTCAGGTAGAAAGTGTTTTGTGGTTGACCTGCCTCCTAGTGGACATAGCTTTTCAACATCCATTTAGATATAAAGTACGGAGAGGAATACGTGGACAGTGACGCTTACTTAGCGTTGGTGTACATACCTGCGTACACGTACGAAACTGGCCTTTAGATTTGTTATAATCCAAAATTATCACCGGCATGCATGTCCCGTGCAAGCATTATTTTGAATATAAAACATTTGTTTTCCGTTTAATAGTTCCTGAAAGGTGAAATAGTCGGTCATTTGCTGCAGATGTGCTAGAGACTGCAGGGTTACTTGTTTTGGCTCACCGACGCCCAGCATTATATAGTAATGACAAAATACTTTGATCCACCCTTTGATCTCCCTTACTCTACCAAATCTTGTATATGTTTAGAGTCTGATTCTAGCCTAGTGTTAAGACTCTGCAGACTGCCAAAGAACAGTAGATGACCCTGGGGGAGACCACCCTAAAACACTCCTTAATACTTTCACAATGCCCACCCCCTAGGGGTTTCAGAAGACACCTGAAACACAACACCACACTTTGGTACCGCCCTGAGGTATTTTGACTGTCTGTTGTTGAGAGGGGGAGATTGTGTATATACAGTACTATGCAAAGGTAAGACAAATGTTTTTTTTTTTTTTTATATATAAATGTTCATTGTTTTTTTTCTTTTTATCAATTCATACAATACAAAGTGAGGGAAAAACAAATCTATATCAAATCCATATTTGGTGTGACCCTAGTGTGAAGGGTGTCACCCTTCGCCTTCAAAACAGCATCCCCTGCCTAAAGTGTGTGTGTGTGTGTGTGTGTGTGTGTGTGTGTGTGTGTGTGTGTGTGTGTGTGTGTGTGTGTGTGTGTGTGTGTGTGTGTGTGTGTGTGTGTGTGTGTGTGTGAATAAGTGAGTGCCTGGCCGCACAGTCCGTGTAACTGTAGCCGGGAGTGCGGTGTCCTGGTAAGTGAACGGCGGACCAGGTCATGGTGTCTCTGCGTGTCCTGTTACCTGCCTGTCCATTCAGTGTTTGCATTGGGGTGGAGATTGACTGAGCGGCCTTTTCAGCTTCCATTCAATCCTCCTGTACGTGTTACTGAAAGCTCTGCCATGCCCTGTCAGGCTAAACACCACTCAATCTAGAAAGCAGGACAGAAACGCTTTTTAAGTTCACCAGCCTGGCTGGTGTTTCTTTTGTTGGTCCCTAGTTGGTTTACAGATCGGTTACTGCCTCCCAAAAACATTGGTTCTAATTAAATGGAGTTGGTGACTACAGCAGGGAAAAAACATTCAAACATTAGTGATCGCACAAACGGATACATTGATTAAACGGTTGGTTGAGCTAATTGTTAAGAGACATTAAAAAACACTTTCCTTTGGCCATTGCAGGACCAAGTTAAAAACGGGGATGTGCCAGCGAAAGATGGAGAGCACAGAGGAGCTGCGGAGAACAACGAGGAGGAAAACTACGAAAACGAGGAGGAGGAGGAGATGGTCGGACGCGGGAAGGGGACCAATCGCAGAGCGGAAATGTGATACGGTCCAATAATTGACCAATGGCGGTGCCTTTTGCTTCTGCACCTTCAGGCCTATTAGAATGTTCTATTCCCTTGCAGTCAAGAGGAGACGAAGCCCACTCTGGGTTCCCAAGAGGAGAACCAGAATACTGCGGCGGGATGTGGGATGGTTCCCTAAAGCGTGGGTCTGGAACCGATGAACTTCCGGTGTGGTTGTGGACAGGTCTCTGCGGAGACAGAACCTCTTGTGTATTCAAACCGTCTGTCTGTCCACTTGTCTTTCTGCTTTCCTGTCTGTCTGTCTGTCCATGTGCGTCACACTCTGCAGAGACCAGGAGAGTCTAACGTTACTGTATGCTATTGGTCTGAACGTGGGGACTTATTAGATGTCAACTTTTATACTTGTTTTTATGCAAAATATGCATATTTTTCTATCCTTCAAATTTCTATGTCGTGCAGTGTTACTTTTATTTGTAGGTCATTTTTGTATTCCAATCAAACTCTTCTGTTATTTATTGTTCATGTTTATTAGCGACAATCTATAAGAATGCAGTACCCATTTTCTGTTTTGTAAACGTCTATCTCTTGGTGGAAAAATGCAAAATGGACATTTTTACCGAGTGCCAATCAGTAAAAAAGAAAGGAAAATAAGACTTGTGTTAAATTTAATTTTATGTCACGTTTTGAGTACGAGTCATTTATAAGTTGATGCCTAGATTATATTTGCTAAATCCCTTGATGTCTCGGTGACTATTTCTCCCTTTTCCTGGAGTTCGGTCTATCCCTCTGTAGTTTTCTCTCTCCCTCAGCAGCATCCTGTCATCATCCCTCTTCCTCTTTTTCAATAGTGTCATGGCTGGTTCTCCCCTGCAGGGGACTTCTGGGATGTTGGAGGAGTGTGAGTGTAACAGGTGACTCATTACTTTGCTAATAGCAGGCCGCAGGGATATGCGCTATTTTATTTTATCCACACATACACACTCACACACACTCTAAAGGGGTTTTAGAGCTGATACTCCTCCTCATATCGCCATTGGCCACGTCATGCTTACTCTCTCTGCCTCTCTCCTTGTTCACGCCTCCCCAACCTCTCTCACCATGACACAGACACCATTTCAGATCTCTCATCTCCGGTGTCTCAAATCATTCCATGGGTGAATAACCAGGCATGAATAACGGAGATGCGATTGCCAGAAGCTAAGTTGAGATGAGCACACTGCATACACAAATCAGAAAAATTTACGCATTCAAGCTCCAAGCTAACCACTTGAAAAATTTAAATGCACTTGTTTTTGTCAAAGGAGTCACTATCCTCCCAAACAATGGCCACAATAAAAATAAATTGCATCTCTTAATGTATTTCATAGACACACACACAGTTCAGGAAGCCATAATTCAAATAATTTAATTTTGGGCATCACAACCATCAAAGACTTTGCATTTCCTGTCAGGCGTGCATGTTGCCGTCCTGGGCCCAGACTGACTATAGAGAGTATAATAATGTCAAGTAAATGAATGAGTGAAAGCAGCATTAAGCGAATGAAGTGCTGCTTTAAATGGTAATTGTACCAATTGTCCATTTTAATATAGGTAACAGCACATAGTTAATGGTAATAGACACCCATTCACCACAGTAACTGGCTCCTGTCCTGTCTGTGGGGGAAAGTGTCACTGATGAACATCTCACACAGAGAAGGCAGTAAACTAGTCCTTTTCTCATTACAGAGGTATAGACTATACACTGCTACCTTGCTAGAATTGTGTGTGTGTGTGTGTGTGTGTGAGAGAGAGAGAGGGGGGGGGGGGTAGATCTGTCTGTTCAGGTTTCAGGCGACGGAAAAGGGAACCATTATTAAAGGAGGATACAGTAGAGTTGGCTTATGAATAAATCAACTATGGCCCACAGGAAGGGACAGTGTATGTGACCTGCATCACAGCTCTTTGTGTGTGTGTGTGTGTGTGTGGTGGAAGTGGACCCGCAGTATGACCCTAACATCCAGGAGGGAGGTGTGTGTGTGGTCACCAGAGGCCCACAGGTCGTTAAGCAGTCATTCTAAGTAAGCCACAGCGGCCCATTATCCAGGGGAGTCCACAGGATTAAACTTTGATTAGTCTGCTCACTGACTAACAAATGTCCTCCTCACAGGTCAGATGCACACAGTGAAGAAGCTCTTTTGAATTGGGACCTGAAAAATGTGTGCTCCAGCCAATTGTTTGTAATCACAGTCCGTTCTCTTTGAGCGTGTTTGTGTGAATATTGGTCTTTTGAGTACGTAATAGGATTGTCCCCCTCGTCATTGACTTACTGGTCAGCCCGTACTGGTAGACAATTATGAGTAAAAATATGCAACAGAATCGTTGGGCAATATGATTGCATCCCACTCTTTCTCTCTATTTCTGTCTCTTCTTCTCCACCCATCCCTATACTGTCTCTCTCTCTCTCGCTCTCTCTCTCTCTCTCTCTGTCAAAGCCATTGTCACAACCATCTGCCACACAACTACATCAACTGTCTATTTCTTGCTTCATGTTTCAATATGAACAAAGAAGAAAAGGCAGGACAAAACTACAGCTGTTTGTCTCTACTATCAAAAGTGATCACCCGACCAATATTAAACAAACATACAATACAGTGAAGTGAATGAAACGTAATAAATTTGTTCTAAATGGCTTATATTAATCTTTGACATTACTGCATTTCTGTGCCCAACATTACTGAAATTGTTTCACAAAATGTTACACATCCTGGTGTATTCTGCGAGTTGTAGTCTGTGAGGCCCAGAATCCTCTGGCAGCTTAGGGATTCCATCCAGGACTTGGAGCTTTGGCAAACAGTAGAAAACGCTGCAGAAAACAGAGGGAGGGGAAGTCTCACATCTCTTTCCAATGCCCTTCCCCTGTACCCACCGCTCTCTCTTACATACACATCCATCCTGTCTTTCCTACACAACCACCCCCCCCCCCACACACACACACACACACCACCCCTCTATCTCCCTTTGTTAGAGTAAGTGAACATGACTGCACACTGCAGAGGGAGGAGAAGATAATGTCATAATGACTCGCATCTGATCTGATATTCTGGTGGATATGAAAATACAATAGAAATTTTTTTGTGCTTATGCATGGTCTTTATCCTGGGTACTTCAAAATGCACAGGATACGGTGTTAGAATATCCATTATGCCATAATCCAAGATGAGCACTTTAGAAACCAAGAATGGATTTGGTTTGAGAGCCAATGTCATTGGAGTTTTCAAGTGGGCACCTTCCATCCTAAATATTTCGTTAAATTGAGTCCACAATCCCTCCCGAAGGCAAATCTCTCGGCATGAAAGATAATCCAAATGTTTATTTTTATTTTTTATTAAGCTCTGAGATATCCCTATTTTAGTCCTGCAGGCTTGGCTTGCGCTTTGCCCAGCAGGAAAGCTTACCTTCATACTTTTGCCCTGAGATAAAAAAAAAAAAACAACAACACTTTCTTTATTTTATTTGACCCAAAGTTCTGATGTTCTTCACTTTGGAGCCCATATTAGACCCTTAAATTTTAGCCACTGGCTACTTCTTCCTGCTATATCTGACAGCTTTTATTGTCTGGCGCAATTCCTTGCCGCAGGTCCCTATTAGTAGTTTGGTTGTTGATATTGCCACAAATCCATGGCATTCAACTTCCACAGGACACACCTTTCTTCTCCAGCCACACTGTTCTGCCTCAGCTGCTAATTCGCATAGTTTATTTAACAGTTTCTTTCTTTCGTATGCCTCATCTATCGCTTCTTCTCACAGGACTTAGCACTTCAAAGTACACAATTTGCTGTGTGTTGGACCAGAGTAATACGTCTGGTCTTAAATTGGCTTTTGCAATCTCTTATGGGACTCTCAATAGTTGGCTGACATCTGCTAACATTTTCCAAACACAAGCTACCACAGAAGCCCTGAGCTTTGTGTTGGCCTATATAACTTATTTCCCTGACCGCCCTCCCTGACAAAGCTAATGTGGTATGTGTCGCCCTCTGTTCCAATGGGCAGGGCATTAACTATTGACCGCCTATGCTTTATTGCTGCCGCCAAGCACTTAAGGACCCGATTGTGTCGCAAGGTATATATCTTCCTTGAGCAAGGCTTGCACCCAGACAGTGTGTGTCTGAGATTAGCTTTCCTCGCACCTACCCACTGACTAAGATTTTCAGGTGTTTGCGGAACATCGTACATTGCCATTAAAGCTAATTCTTGTGGATTCCATTCACCACAAGTCCTTCCAGGTAATTTTTCTCTGTTCTACACTTTCCCAGTTCATCCATCAACCTTGTTTGGCTTGCAAGACAGCTTTGGCACTCCTTGCGGCTTCCTCCTGCTTACGTATCTGATCTATCACTAATTTGCGTTGATCCGAGGACGTTGATTTGGAGCATCTCCGTTTACTCGTGCCAAGTTCAAATCCTCCTCATCCAGGCAGGCTTGTACTACTATTTCTGTATATGTAAGGGCTGCTTTTCCTGCTGCACTGCTTATTTTTGATTCCATGTCTGTCCTGTTCCTAATGTGGGTGCTGATTTTCTTACTACACTATCTCAGGATTCTATAAGTGTAATTGCTATTTTTTTTTATTTAAATTCCTCTGTTAGCCCGGTAAGTGGCAGCTCCAGAGCACCTTTCCGATAGAGGGTCAGGCTTCTAAAACATTGTGGCACCCCTAACCATTTTCTAGCATAGAAGCTATAGCTTGACAACTTTAGTAATGGGTATATCATAAACTGTCAATGGCCACATCACTTTTTGATCACTGTCGGAATTGGATCCGCATCAATGAAGAATATTTTTTTACACAATTTTCCCTTTACAACTGATATGCTTCTGGACTTGCTAGGTTTTATTTTCATTCTAGCCCATTTAAGGTGATCATTAAGTTTACTTAGTCTTTTAGTACAGTTAGTTGTTAATATTGTCATATCATCCAAGAGCTCAAATGGGAGCTTAACTTTGGCTGCAAACAACTCGTTTGGATTTGAGTCACTTCAAAAACCAAAGGTGAAATTGTACATCTGGCCATGATGCCAATCTCCAGACCCTGCCATACTGTGGTATTAAATATGTCTGACAAAGTAGTATGCAAATGTTAGTGTGATCTGGTTTTCTCACCGTGCGCGGTAGTGTGGAGTGAAGGTAACTGGGTTGCGTGTCATTGTGAGGGACTGGAGAGGGGCATTCCCCAGAGCTCCCAGTCCAACCAATGAGGCAATGGCATTTTCCGACAAACACAGGTGCTCCACCAATGGGAGCGTTGGCAGCTGGCGTAGACTCGTCAGGTGGTTCTGGTGCAGGTTGAGGCTGGTGCACCTAGTCAATGGAGGAGAAGGAATATGGAATATGCTTAATATTACCATTATTACAATTTCATTATTTTAGTCTGCAGTAAGTGAAAGAAGGGAGGATCAGGAGGTGCATCATGGGTGGTGTAGTACCTTGGCAGGCGGATACAACTCAGGTTGGTGAGGCAGTTATTGACTAATTGTAGTCTTTCCACACGGATCAGGCGTCGAAGGGTCCGGAGGAAGTTCTCCTGCTGGTAGGGATCTCCTAAGTTCTGATAGGATAGATTCAGCTCCTAGGTTGTAAGTGATAGGACATTTAGTGTTTCTCTCTCTGTCACTGTGTGTGTGTGTGTGTGTGTGTGTGTGTGTGTGGGAGTGTGAGCTCAGTCTCTCACCGAGCAGTTTTCCCAGTTCTCCTGCAGCCACTCATCCCACTTCTGCCCATCTTCCTCATCCCTCCTCCTTCTCTGTCTCCCCCTCTCAGACTGCACGTCATCCTCCTCTCCCAGGGAGAGCTCCTCCTGCGTTGGCCCTGCTTGGGGACGTCAAGAGGTGTTAGGAGGACCTACCAGCTAGAATGACCAGAAGGGACCCCTCCTAAATTATTCCTCTAACATCTATCCGCAAAACGATTCCCTCGCATCAAGGCTATCTGCATTAATAGGCTGTTAAACGACCCATTTGGCTGTGGTTCCATTCGATGAAAAGACAATGGGAAAGTTGAGAGGTCACTGGAAAGGTCCCCTCTCTCTTACCTTCTCTGACTCGTGGGCAGGCGAGCTGGTCCCCTCTGATATCACTGTCCACTAAGCGATGCCACGACGCAAACCGGAATCGGCTCGATGGCAGCTAACGGACAGGGACAAAAAGGGGACAGACAATAAGAGGTGAGGGTGGGAGAAGTCACCTGTCCTAGTGCCTAGCCCCACTCCACTCCTCTCTGAGCCTATGTGTCTGTAACCCTACCGACTCAGTGTCATGTTGCCATATGAAGGTCTTCTCTCTGCTTGACCCCCCATTACTAGCGGTGACCTCTACTATGGGCTGACATTAGAGCCTGAGGGCCTCTGCTCCATACTTTAGTATGGTCCTGGAGTGGGGCTGTAACAGGTCCGGATGTAGCAGGTTTGGAAAGGAGACTTTTTGAGATAGACTTTCATTTAGAGTAGTGCATTATAAACGTTGATGTCTTTTTTTAAAGATAATTGGTCACACCGGTCAGCCTTATAGACAGGAAGCAAACATTAAATGTCAACTGTGTATGATGAATCTGTGACTTAAGACATGTGGAATTAGTTTGGGACAGAGAGCATAGTCATTGCAAATAAATATTAAAGGAATTGACAAACGCAGATGTAGAGAAGGCAATTGGCTGATGAACAGATGATAAGGTGAAGTGATGAGTATAGATAAAATAAAGATTAGATATGATAAAGTTGTAAAACAGAATGATTGTTATGAAAATGTCAGTAGAATGCTTGGAGGGATAAACCATTTTCTTTTAAATAATTGTTTTGGGTTCAAAGGATGTGCAGTGGTGTGTGTCTATATGTGTGATTGTATTCGGATGGAGTAGACCAATGTTACTCACTGGGGTGGTGACAATTCCAGAGTCAGGTCTCTGATCCACGGAGAGGGGCGTGCGTGTAACGCTGAGGTCGGAGTTCTGGGATGAATGGGATTTGGGAAAACTGCCACTGCTTGTGTTCACACCTGAGGAGCTGACAGACAGACAGACAGACAGACAGACACATAAGAACAAGAGAGACAGATTTAAGATGAGATAAATAAACAGAAAGAGAGAACAAGGGAGAGAATAGAACAACAGACTGACAGAATTAGAGATTTTTTGGCTCATATTTTATAAAACCTAAAAAAGCTATAAACTCTTTTTTAAATCTTTTTCATAAACTTGAATTTACTGCGCGTTCCTAACGTGCATACTGTTGCATCCTCTAGGAGCAAGACCTAACTTTGCTTGCTGCTAAAACTCGAGCCCCTGGCATATCCGCCTTGCTGAAACCCTGACCCATGGCTGTCCGGTTTGGGTTACCGTGAACTCGGCCTCGTACACCGGATTAGAGCCACCGTCGTCATAACAGCGGACACCTGAGCAGGTGCTATTAGCTTATAATAAGAATCCGCACACGGAGCCTTCAATAAATTATGGACTCTTGGTTCAACAAAAATATGTTATAGAATGATAGTCTTGAATTGTACTGTTCATTACTTTTCTTGGTTAAGAAATATAACATTTCGAGTAGCCTATAGATAACCCACAACAGCAACGGGTTGTTAGTCAAAACAATAATTTACAATGGTAATTATTTCAGGTAAAGCGCATTGGTCTCCAGGATCCTCAATGCCTCATGCAGACCGACTTTAAACTTTACAGTAAACCTTTGCTTACCTTTCTGACATTTCCTAAGGTGAATTCCCCTGGCCTTTAACACATTCGGATTGGGACGTTTTATTCCTACAAGCCAACGGTTACCCATGGAGGCGGTACGGTTCAGTTTTCTGAAATCGGGTGCTGCTACTGGGTCCGGATCGTTCGGTGGCTGAGCAAGACATTGGGGTGTTCAACGGGAACAGCAACATCGGGGAGGTCATTGGGGGCAAAGACTCGTTGCTGGGCAACACGGTGTCCGTGTGTGTCACCAATCTCTGCTGGGTTAGGTAGGCGTACTACTAGGTTATAACATACCATGATAATAGAATAGAATAGAGTAAAATAGAATATAATAGAATATAACAGAACAGAACAGAATTGAATAGAATTAATATAGTATAATTTGTATATACTCTATCTATAACTTAGCATATAATATTATTTTCAGTCCAAAGATAAATTATAGGCCTATGTATAAAAGCAGATTTTCATAATTTAAATCTGAAATGTATTAGGACATTGACTGTGAGCCAAAATTTGACGATTGCACGTTTTATTACTTTGAACAAAAAAAAGCTGTGCAGCAGGAAAGGAGCGGTTAATCATCCCAATCATGATCACATCTTGGCTGCATAAATGATAGCCACATATTCACACGTGAGTTTGATCTCTTGGAAATTATTCCTTCAGCGTGACAGGAATAATGGATTATCTCGTTTATTCTGGCTAAAGGCCGGCAACAACCTTCACTTCCGTGCGTGCAATGATCAATGAGCAGAACGGGACAGATCTGCACACTATGCGCGCCCTCAATTTGGCCCTTATCCTACGACAGTCAATCTTCCCGGGCTTGCTCCTAGGTGTGCCAATTTCAATTTGGAATCGCTTTCACTCAGACTCTTTTGAAATCAGTAGGCTACAGCTTAGCTACACAATTGTCATGCATTCCATTAACAATTCAATTCCGTTATGATCCCCTCAGTATATAGACAAAGGTAATACACCATATGCATTTCCCTCCCACAATGTAGGAACTGAAATTAACCCACCAACTCCGAATGCCCATCCAGAATCAGCATGCAGCTCTCGTCTGTCCTCTAGCATGCGGCATGCCCTTGCCTAAAGCAGCGATATGATCTGAGTGTGTGTTTGTGGGACGGGGACGGGGGGGACGGGGGGGACGGGGGGACGGGGGGACTTTGCAAGAACACCACCAATTTGCAGCCTGCTATTATCGCTAGCACTGTCTGTGTCATGCATTTAATGGTCAGCCAACTGCATGTAGTGTGTTTCATTGGTTAAAACAAAACGTGCTTGACCCTCTCAGTTGATTAGATTTCTAATTACAAAGGTTTCTCAAGAGACATATACCTTAAATGTAGTAAATCATAAGCTGCATTTCTCATTAGGTCAACAATGGGATGTAAACAACATGATCTAAATAGTTTACAGTCTAAGCTTACAGTCTGAATGCAAAGGTATAACTTTACACTTGAACTTGCTATGACGAATTACATCAGATCTTCTTTGCATGCTGTCTAATAAAGCTGAGAAAATCTGTATAGGAAATCTATTATTCTGTGTCAAAGTGTTTACAAAACAAGGTTCTCAGTCTGTAAGTGTAACACATTCATGTTTATTGAGTAAAAGTGTGAGTAAAATACAGCTGGTGAAACCACTTTATTTCTCCTTGTACATCCAAAACGATGCGTTTCCAACGCAACCGCACGCCCTTTCGGTCTCTATAGCAACCCTTGTTCACAAGCAGTCTTCCCGGTTCACCTGTGAAAATCCCACGCTAAATCAAAAACTCCTATAAGATAAGGCATATATTAGTTCAGTAGTTTAGCCGTGTGTCTGTAGCGTCGAAAAAGAAACACAGGAAAAGGAATGATAGTACTAAGATTTAGAGTGGTTACATTGTACTCTAGACCTACTGTGTGCCTGCCCTTATTGTTAAGCAATAAATATCTATATTCTTTGAACACAATACCAAAGAGAAACAACTATGAATTGTGGTAACATATACGCACACCTTCTGTGTGCCTGCGTATGAGACTGCTGTTTGCCTAAAATTAAAGGGGAACTGCGTGGATATACTGCTCGCAATACTTTTTTAATATTTGTGGTAGAGTACAAACCACTATTTACATCTCTCACTTTCTGTCCTTCAGTATCCAAGTGGCTAAAGCTTACGGTATCAAAACACCTAGACAATTTATATGTTGTACATATTTCAATATATAATATAACCTTTAACTTTTCCAATCATATATTCATGTTAAAGAGTATAAAACCCGCTGAGGATGGGGAGGGAGGACCGTTTGCATTGATGACGTCAGAATCCCAGGACTTGATTGTTTGGGAGCGTATGAGACAAATCTGGTTGGTTGGGCATTGGCCCCCAGTTACATGGAGTCAAAATCATTGTCCCTTGGATCGATGATCTCGGGGGTCATGACCCTGCCCATGAAGAGGATGGATCCTAGGGGCAAGAGGAAGGGGATTAGGCCTGGGAGGAAGTTATGCTACTTGGGCTGGGCTAGCCAGCGGACACCCGCATGGACACAAACCTGTTCTGCGGTTTCTGATGACAAAGAAGAACGGGTGGTCGGCCATGACCTGTGGGTACAGCACCAGTGTCCTGGTGAGGGCAATCATTCCTACGGAGAGAGAGAGAGAGAGAGACAGGACATCAGAAAATGACACTTAGAAAACATTCTTGCAGTACAGCCCACCAACAGATGAGAGTGCTGTTTCAGCGTGCATAGAAAAAGTGTGACGCAATATTTCAAAGTGGACAGAGGAAGATGCTGACCAACGGTGATAAGGTCGATAAAGATGACAACAATGATAAGGTATATAAGGATGATAAGAATGATATGATGAGGATGATAAGAATTTACGAATGTTGAGGATGACGAGGATATTGAGGATGTTAAGGATGAGGAGGATGATACTGACAATGAGTATGATAAGGAAAATAAGGATGATGAGGATAAGGATAATGACGATTCAAGCATCATTGGGATTATAAGGGTGATACGGATCATTAGGATGATATGGATCATTAGGATGATATGGATCATTAGAATGATATGGATGATTAGGATGATAAGGATGATATGGATCATTAGGATGATATGGATCATTAGGATGAGACGGATCATTAGGATGATATGGATCATTAGAATGATATGGATGATTAGGATGATAAGGATGATATAGATCATTAGGATGATTAGGATGATAAGGATGATATGGATCATTAGGATGATATGGATCATTAGGATGATACGGATCATTAGGATGATGAGGATTATACGGATCATTAGGATGATATATGGATCAGTAGGATGATATGGATCATTAGGATAAGGATGATAAGGATAATATGGATGATAAGGATGTAATGGATCAGTAGGATTATACGGATCATTAGGATGATGTGGATCATTAGGATGATAAGGAAGATGAGGATGATATGGATGATAAGGGTGATATGGATCAGCAGGATGATATGGATAATATGGATTTGACTATGAGGTCATTACCTGATCCTGCGGCTCCCTCTGCCCCCTCTTCTGTCACCTCCAGGTAGGCTTTCTGGACTGCCTTACCAATGAACAAGTCCCTGCCTTCTGGAAACACACACACACACACACACACACACACACACACACACACACACACACACACACACACACACACACACACACACACACACACACACACACACTTAATACCATCACCGTCTTGGCTAGTTCCTCACAAGCATTTGGTTTGGAGGCTATATTTGAAGTCAAACTTTTCTTGGAGAACTGGAAGGCTGACGTAGGTGAGAGAATGTGAAAGTGAGAGAATGTGAAAGTGAGAGAATGTGAAAGTGAGAATTTGTTTGGCGCTTTCTCTGTCTCCTGTTTTTCTCGCTCTCCTTCTCCCTTCCTCATTTATCTTCTTTCTCCTTCTTCCCTACATCTATTTTTATCCAAAGAGTGGTGTGCTGTCAACGCTGACCTGTGTACTCAGAAAGAGTTACCGTGGTTACCTGGATATGCAAAGGTACCGCAGCTCTCTGACAGAGCAGAAATACAAGCAGGTGTACGTAGAGGCATGTTTGTGTCTAAATATACAGTACATACAAGTGTAATGTTAGACATAACATATATCACATCTGTTTGTCGTGCAAGTCTGTCAGACAGGTTGAAAGCCCACATTAAAATTTAATGTTGAATGGGAAATGTATGGCATTTTTTTGGTAAAATGTGTGCAGGTAAACGGTCACATTCAAATAAATATAGTATTTGTACCAAAAGGGTCATATTCTTGATGTGGTCATGAAAACCTTGGACCTAGCAATGGACATCGTATTGTAAATGGAAGGGAATCAGACTTGACCCAATCTAAAAATGCATTTTCTAAATATAAACAAGTGTGTGTGTGTCCATCGTACCTGCCATCTCCGTCATGCCGGAGAGGTCGGCGTCTTTGCTGAAGATTTTCTTGATGCCCAGCTCCTGAAGTGTCTCCCTCAAGTCTACCTTCTGTTCCACCTTGAACCTGACACACAGCAAGACATACCTCCATATAGTGAGACACAGCACTAGAGAGGCCAATACAAACCCCATACAACACGGTTCTCTCAATGTTTTAGGATCCTTTAGGGGTTATCATCTCACTAAGTCATTCTAAAAACAACCGACAAGGCTAGAAAATTAGTGTTGGTTGTGGTTATTTTAGTATGATCCATAGGCTTTGTTTGAACAGTGTGGGAAGCAGAGGGCTTTGAAATGACTAGCTATAAAGCAGACGAGTGGGAAAATGTTGATCTTAATAGGTATATCAGTATACAGGAGTTTCAAATGCCTATAGCCTCCCGCCCCCTCTTTCTACAAAACCACGAATGTGTTCTGAATTTCACTATTACTACGGTTCCACCGACAGTGGAAATCTGAATCAAACCTGGGCAGATAGACTTCCACCTTCTGCCTCTTCACGTTGTTGGCCCATTCTTCCAGCAGGGGCGCCTTGATGATGGGCTCCAGGGCAGCCAGGGGCACTTCCTGCCGGGGCAAGACAATCAGCATGCTCAGGTCCTCGCCCTCGTAGGGCATCTCCAGCACCTGGTAGACTCCGCCTGCCTCGGTGG
>JAPMUY010006627.1:405000-427500 GCA_026901105.3 Galaxias olidus
AATACCTGTTCAGTGCCAATTCATGTTTCCAAAGGCCATTGTCACAACCTCCAGTAGACAAGTCAGCCTATTTGCTTTTAAAACTGCCTGCCTTAGTTTATGTATGTATCTGTGTGTGTGTGTGGACGTGTGAGAGATAGTGTGTTAGTGTGTGTGCACTTGCATTTGTGCAATTCATGGTTTTATGTCATTTGTGTTTTTTAATTCCACTTATATTTGTCAAAGCTGTTTTGATGTTACTTTGTAGTATAAGCGCTATAAAGGCATAATAATAATAATAATAATAATAATAATAATAATAATAATAATAATAATAATAATAATAATATAATGTGCCAATGGTCCCCTCTCACTTTCCTCCTTCCCCCCGGTCCATCCCTCGTTCCCGTCATCCATCTTTTCCGTCCAACTCTGACGTCCTCCCTCTTAACCTTCAGCTCATTCCCCCATCTCCCTTTCCCTTCCAAACCTCTGCAGGCTCTGGCGCACAACACACACACACACACACACACACACACACACACACACCAACAACACACACACACCAACAACACACACGCACAGGGCAATTTCATTTAGCTGGCTGACGTTGCCAGGCAACATTGTTTTCTGTACAAACAAAGAAGAGGAGCGTGTGCCTCACCATTTAGAGGGAAGAGAGAGGACACACACACACACACACACACACACACACACACACACACACACACACACACACACACACATACCTCTGTTGGGGGACCCTCCCACCTAGGTGTAGACCCTAACGGATGTGTATTGTTTGTTGGTATTGTGTGTCCTGTTCCCCCACAGAGAGCTGGAAGCTGCTGGTTGGGGGGTGGTGATGTGGTGGGTGGAGGGCGTGTGGGTTGCGGGGGGCTGCAGGCTGGGGGGGGGGGGGGGGGGGGCTAAAACCTATGAGGTGCCTGAGGCCACGGTGATACCACATCATAGGTTTGCCTCAGCCCCTGCCTTCCCCTCTCCACCTCCAAAGCAAGCGTCTAAAATGTCCACAGAAGACAGGTCTGCTAGAATATAGCATTCTGTATCGTTCCCTTGATAAACGTGCATATTGCTAGACATATTGACTTTTGTCTTCGTAGATGATGGCCAGCAGAATGTCCTCGGGATTTATTGTCCTTTTCAACACTTCTGAGAAAGGTATTGCGCTGGTCTCCAGGACCTCAAGGAACGGCGGATACACACCGCTTCATCACACCACTTTATCCTAACACAATTCTTCCATGAAGTCCGTGAAATATTATAGTGGGTATGCTGTCAAAGTGTAAACCTTTGCAATAAGACAAACTGTGGGGAAAAGCAGTGCTGTGGTGTGTGTGTGTGTGTGTGTGTGTGTGTGTGTGTGTGTGTGTGTGTGTGTGTGTGTGTGTGTGTGTGTGTGTACCTGTTTACGCTGAAATAGTGAACTGGGCTGAGTGCTGCACGGTGCTCTACTGTCTGGGACCTTTCTGTTTGTGGGAGCTGGCCTTTGGAAGCAGAGCCCGAGTCCGGCCGTGAACGGGACGGGTTATAAGTGGGGGAATATCGCCTGTCACACGAACACCGGCTTGACCTTTGTCTCCTGTCGTCCATGGCTAAGTCTCACGTCTCACACGATCCAAGTGTCACTTAATGGGATTCCCTAAGTGTTTAACCAGGAGTGCAGTGAAAACCAACACCCTTTTCCTGTTGATTTAGGAGCGACGGTCGGGAACGCTCGGGAATGCGATATCGTTGAATCCCAGACACGTTTGACGCCACCCTTGCTTAATCCGGACTTTTCTTTTTTTAACTCCGCTCAATTAAACCCTGGGTTAGCCTTCAAAATCCTTCCTCTGGTAATCTGCTTTGGAATCTGATTAAATACAGCGGTTTGACATTTACACAATTAAAACGTGACGCCATCCCATAGCCAGTTAATCCTCAATGCCATTTAAACCATACACCCTGTACCTTGCATGCTAACAGAAGTCAACAAATGAAAGATCTGGTGTGGGTTTTGAGCCATGAGGCATGTAGTGCGAAATAGGAAAAACTGAGTCATATAGAACACTGTGTTCCATAGTCCAGTGTTCTGACCCACAACGTCAGGTCTACAACATACTTTCCTGGATTATGCATTTCAACTCCCCAGGTTCAAAATGATCAAAATTATTTGAGTTTTTGTCCGGTGGATGTTCAAATGTTGCCATCCAACTCCTACACCTTAGAAAGCCACCTTTATCTAGGCTTCCATTTTCAGCTGAAAACAGCAAAGACAAAAATGCCATGTCTACCAATGAGATCTCACCTTTTGAATAAACATCCCAGCTATTCACATAATAAGATATGAGTTGAATACACATTGAAAATAAGGATCTTAATGAATGACCTTTTAATAAAGATGCACATAGAAAGTTTGACCCTCCGTGGTTGCAATAGCTATGTAACGTTGCTTAATGATAGGAACTTCACATTCTTCATAAAGGAGTTATGATTTATGATCTGAGTCCCAATTTACCCGTGTCTTATTTTAGAGCTCTGATACACACACACACACACACACACACACACACACACACACACACACACACACACACACACACACACACACACACACACACACACACACAGATGATTGCTTTTACACACTTTCCTCTCACATCCTACTGTCACTTGGTTACTATGGCAATGGCAAGTGATGGCCCCATGGAGAGGGCTTCAATACTGTGCAAAGCTCCGCTCCCCTGTCATCCAACACAAACACACACACACACATACACACACACACACACACACACACACACACACACACACACACACACACACACACACACACTCATACTTTCATACTCAGCACTTTAATTTCTCACACTTTCTTTGACTCTTACCACCTGCTCCAGTTCTGTCATCACCTCTCTCTCTGTCTCTCTCTCTCTCTCCCTCTCTCCCTCTCTCTTTCTCTCTCTCTCTCTCACACACACACACACACACACACACACACACACACACACACACACACACACTGCCGAGTCAGTTGTTTTTTTGTGTGCAAAAAGAATCTGTACGCCTACTCTCTCTTTCTGTACAAAGAGCTATATGAAAATAAATGTGGTTTCAGTCACACCACTCAGACAGGGCTGTCAAAGTCAGAAAGTCCTTCACTCCAAAAAACCCTCTACAGGAACACCAATCCCTGACCTCAACCAACCACCAGGTCTAGGTCCATCTGGACAGGGCTGGCCAACACCGGTGTCTTCTATGGAGAAAAGGGACGAGGAAAGTAGGATAAGGTAGAAGAGTAAAAATGGATAAAAAAGGATATAATTTTGGGACAGGGTAAAACTAAGAGAGGAAAATGTAAAGAAAACGAGTGGACAACGGAGGAGAGGGGAGTACATGAAAGGAGGAGAGCAGAGGAAAGAAGTCAGGAGAGAGAGAGGAGGAGAGGCTGAGTATGAAGAGAACAAAGGTGAGAAGATGTGGATCCTTCTCACATCAGCTTCTGTCAACTCTACGTAACCGGAGTTAAGATCAGACCGCATGTGTTTTTTAAAGCATCACACTAGGGATGTCACAATACCAGATACCAGAAATTTAGTAGTCGATACCAATACCAGTGAAATTCCACGATTGTCGATACCAAATTTGATACCATGGTGAAAAGCAATACCCAATAAATTAAAACCCATATGCTTCAACATTCACTCTTTTTTAAAACATTACAAAAAACAACTACAGTGGCATGTAGCCTTCAAGCACAAAAATAAATAAAAGAAACAACAATAAGCATTACAAAAAAGAACAGTGGCAATTAAATTATTTAAAACAAAAAATACGGTTTATATACAAACAATAAACTTTTAATGATGGCACATAATTTCAATTGCAGTACCCGGCCAAGACATAAAAAAACATGTAAATGAAAGATAGGCCTAGGCCTATTTAAAAGACACAACTATTAATATTACAACAAAGAGGCCCATATAATAATAAAAAGAAACATATACGCGCACATTTATAACACGTTTAAACGAGATTACAAAGAGAGTCAAATGCTCCCCTGCTGCATTGGATGTAAACTACAGCTACTCACGGAAAAAGTTCGCTTTCTCTTGAAGTATACAGGGCAGGACCCGGCATACTTCAAGAGAAAGCGAACATATCCTGTTTGTTTTCTTTTTCGCTTGTTCGCCGAGGCTGTGATTGTATTCATAGGCCTATTTGTTCGTTTCTGATTACTGATTTGAGTTCACGTTAGTTTACAGCAGGAGCGTGAAACACATTACGGATTAGGCCAAACACTTAAAGGATCGCGACAAAACCTTATGGGTGATTACTCGGGTGTTTTTAAGCGTTGGAGAATTTAGCTAGAAAAAATCGAACGAGCAACCAAAGCCACGTCTTTTTGCTGGTGGTTTTTTCGCTTACATAATTTATTTTTGTTGCAGCCACGGTACCTACGGTAGTAACGGTACTGTAGAAAACGAGTACCGTCACGTTTTAAGAATTTTGGCATCGACTTGGGGGGCCTGGGAGTATGCCAATCCGGTCTACACATGTTTTGTGGATTTGGAGAAGGCGTATGATCGGGTTCCCGGAGATACTGTGGGAGGTGCTGCGAGAGTATGGGGTGAGGGGGTCTCTACTCAGAGCCATCCAATCTCTGTACTCCCAAAGCGAGAGCTGTGTCCGGGTCTGCGGCAGTAAGTCGGACTCGTTTCCGGTGAGGGTTGGCCTCCTCCAAGGCTGCGCTTTGTCACCTATCCTGTTTGTGGTATTCATGGACAGGATCTCACGGCGTAGCCGCGGGGAGGGGCTGCGGGTTGGTGGGCAGAGGATTGCATCACTGCTTTTTGCAGATGATGTGGTCCTGATGGCATCATCAGTCTGCGACCTGCAGCACTCATTGGATCGGTTCGCAGCCGAGTGTGAAGCGGCTGGGATGAGGATCAGCACCTCCAAATCTGAGGCCATGGTTCTCAGCAGGAAACCGATGGATTGTCTACTCCAGGTAGGGAATGAGTCTTTACCCCAAGTGAAGGAGTTCAAGTATCTTGGGGTCTTGTTCTCGAGTGAGGGTAAAATGGAACGAGAGATGGGCCGGAGGTGGAGCAGCGGGTGCGGTGTTGCAGTCGCTCTATCGCACCGTTGTGACGAAGAGAGAGCTGAGCCAGAAGGCAAAGCTCTCAATCTACCGGTCTATCTTCGTTCCTACTCTCACCTATGGTCATGAAGGGTGGGTCATGACCGAAAGAACGAGATCGCGGATACAAGCGGCGGAAATGAGTTTCCTCCGGAGGGTGGCTGGCATCTCCCTTAGGGATAGGGTGAGAAGTTCAGCCATTCGTGAGGGACTCGGAGTAGAGCCGCTGCTCCTTTGCGTAGAAAGGAGCCAGTTGAGGTGGTTCGGGCATCTAGTAAGGATGCCACCTGGCCGCCTCCCTAGGGAGGTGTTCCAGGCACGTCCAGCTGGACGGAGGCCGCGGGGCAGACCTAGGACCAGGTGGAGGGATTATATCTCCACACTGGCCTGGGAACGCCTTGGAATCCCCCAGTCAGAGCTGGTTAATGTGGCCCGGGAAAGGGAAGTTTGGGATGCCCTGCTTGAACTGCTACCTCCGCGACCCGACCCCGGACAAAGCGGATGACGATGATGATGATGATGATGATGATGATGGCATCGACTTGGTGCCGAAGTATCGGTTCTCGTGACATCCCTACATCACAACGTAAAGATGCACTTATTCCAGTCCCTCAAAATGGATTTTTCTTTTTGTCTTTGACAGGTTCAAATCCGTACTGTGCTTTACAATCATTTTAAATTATTGTAAAATAATTACACATCTTAACTGGAACACCTGTATACAACTGAGTCCATTGCATCTATTTTCTGTCTAAAAAAGAGCAAAGGAGGTTGCAAGCTGATGTCGCTAGCTGACATCTGCATCGGAGTGCTATTTTAAATCATGTTACGTCTGCATATCTCTATGCTCTCTTATCATCTTTAATGACGCACAGACACACACATACACACACACACACACACACACACACACACACACACACACACACGTGTTTGTGTGTGTCTTCAAAAACTTTCCCCTGTGAGCTCAGTCTTTGAAGGTGCAGTTTAAGATTCCGCCTGGCTCCCTGACAAAGGGCTCTGTATCAACTCTGCAGTACGCTCTCCTCAAAGTCAGTCAGGCACATCTCGACATCACTGCTGTCAGTCAGGGGAAATAGGGGAGGTAGGTTTGGAATGATAAATTATTTGGGAGAGCATGTGTGTGTGTGTGTGTGTGTGTGTGGGTGTGTGTGTTGATAGAGGGAGGGGGGTGCCACTCACAAAACCATGGACAAATATGGATTTTTCCCTACACCACGTCTTATCAGTCTCAAAAACACTCCAGCCCTATTTTAGCCCAACGGTAGTTGGCCCTATGTTGCACGAGATAAAACTATCATTGCACAATTATTACAATGTTTGTGTGCTTGGGGCATGTACGGTATATAACCATGGATATGCAAGATTTGGATATGCATATAAGATTGGACTGCCAATATATTCTACTTCCTTTACATACACAACCATCAACGCACAAACACACACACACACACAAACACACACACACACACACACACACACACAGGTTGCTGTCGGCTGTACTCGCAGATAACGCACAACAGTAAATGCACAACATGAGAATAAGAAGCGGGCCAGCAGGAACAGCGAGCCTCATCCTGTCTCCTCGCGTGCAGGCCATCCATCATTAGAGCAGAGGAGCCAATGCAGGGAATGAAACCCACTTTTTCTGTGTTTGTCACCACCGTGCTCGGGCTTGGACTCCACTGTAAACTGACAGTGTAGCTGCTGGTTTGGGTTGGAAACAAGGGGGAACTCTACAACAATGGACTGTGCCATGGGTTTTCAAAAGCCCCACACTACATGCTGATGTGGTCTTCCGGCCAAAGTATGTCACACATTTTGGGAATGTCCATAGGACTCTTAGAGTGTGACACAAACAGTTGCAGAAAATGCAAAGTTCAATGAAAACATTCTAAACATAGTGATTTTGAAATTGGCATCAACATCGGTCAGTCTGTTTGTGTTTACTGCTGTCCCATTTTGGAGGCAAAGGAACACTCTTTCTCTTGTCCCCCCTGTTTCACTCCATCCATGCGATAATGGTTGATTGAACAGGCTAAACTTACATGCAGTTTATTTCAGACCAGCCTCATCCCCCCTGGTCTCTAAAAAAGTGTCTTCTCACATCTCATCATATGAACAAATGCGCTGTCTCCCTCTTGATCTCTCTCTCTCTTTTTCCCTAGAGCGCACACACAGACACACACACACAAATTCAGGGGCACATATATGTACTATACACATAAAGTACACCAATATGCATGATGGATAAACAAACACACACACATGCGTGGACACAAGCAAACACACACACACACACACACACACACACAAACACAGTTGATAAGCAGAACCACAGGACTCAGATGCTATTATATAAGAATTGAAAAATTTAATCTGTTTTACTTATAAGCCTGTTGACCAAAAATGGGTGGCACATTTTTGAAAGAAAAACACAGTGGATGATGGACTTATAAGCACTACGTTATCCAAATAAAGCTTAAAGAAATGTGTTCTGAATTGTTATTTGTGCTAAGAGCCGTATTTACTAAAATGTGTAATCAATTGAGAAAAATCCTATTTTTCACCCATCTAAGGAAGGCATGACTGCCAGCACGGAAAATCAATGGCACCCTATAAGGTATCCCCCGGTATCAGTTCTGGTAAATGAAATGCTTTGGTCATGTTTGCTTTTTTGGCCTTAAACACAAGTCAATATCTTATGTCACCTTATCAACAGAGAGGGAGAGACAAAGAACGAAGGAGAGATAGGGAAAGTAAGAGAAAGAGAGAGGGGGATAGAGAGAGAGATTGGTGAGAGAGAGAGAGAAAAAGGGATGGAGCATTGAATAAAAGATATTCTCCAAAATGAAAGAAGGTTAAATGTTGAACAACTCTCTCTCTCTCTCTCTCTCTCTCTCTCTCTCTCTCTCTCTCTCTCTCTCTCTCTCTCTCTCACACACACACACACACACACACACACACACACACACACACACACACACACACACACACACACTAAAAACAGTGAGGGAGCATGCTCTAAATATTTGAACAGTATCTCGATCAGCTTGGGTTGCTGAGGAAAACAGACTGGACACACTCTACAGAGGTTACTGGTGGGACAGGTGTAGGAGGACAAGGAAGAGGACGATGCAGAGAAGGAGGAGGAGTGATGGAAATTTGAGGGAGAGTGATGAGAGGAAAGGGAGGACAATTTCTCACATCCTAAAGTCTGGGAATAGACAAAGTTAGAAAGACAGACAGGCAGAGAGACACGGAGAGAGAGAGATGAGGTGATAATGAAAGCAGGACAGCAGCTGTCTCTTTTGGTCATCCCCCCTCATCAGCAGCCCGCCCTGATCTGAGAGCCACCAATCAATAGGCAGATCAATGGTGTGTGTGTGTGTGTGTGTGTGTGTGTGTGTGTGTGTGTGTGTGTGTGTGTGTGTGTGTGTGTGTGTCAGGGTTGAAAGCTGTACAACAGAGAGCAAGGAACGTAAGTAATAGTGTGTTCCTCCTGGGTTTACTCCATGTGCTGCGCTGTAATTACGTTTCGGTGGTTGGTTCCTGCGCGTTGCTGCAAAAACGGAAACCAACCAAATGGTGCAGTTTCTTTTCCTCTCCTGCCATTCTCTTTTCTCTCCATTCTCTTTCTTTCTTTTCTCTAACTCCCTCCGTTTGACACCCAAAACTCTCTTTCTCTTCATGTCCTTGGTCTCAATATCTTCCTCTTTCCCCCTGCCTTCCATTATCTGACTCCCCCCTCCTTTCAGTCAGTATCGCCATGCTCTTAACACCCCTCCCTTCCCTCTCATTGCTCCCAGCCTGCTGTCTCCGGGACAATAAACTAATCTCCTTTGCATTCTCAACAGGACAGAAGGAAGACCTGTGTTTCTACGTGTCTCTGTATGTGTGGGTGGAGAAGGTTGCATGCCTCCCGTTCAGTTCAATCACTAGGAACAAAAAAACAACAGCAGGCTCAAGAAATCGCGGAAATACATGAAGAATCACTAAGGTATTCGATTTGGTCAATTGCTTCTCCAACGTGATCATGCGGAGTCATGAAAATGACAGACAGAACAGCCACAAAGACGCACACTGGAAGAGACACAGACAGACAATTCTTCTCTTACCACCCTCTGTCATGAAAAAAACTGATTTAAGACATATTTAATTATTGAAATGCAATTAATGCCGCACTCAGTGTGTTCCGGGGTACACACACACACACACACACACACACACACACACACACACACACACACACACACAGACACACACACACACACACACACACACACACACACACACAGGCAGAGTGAATTCACAGTAGACGCATCTCCACGGTCATCAGAGATTAAAATGATACAGACGGATTAATGTTCAGAAGAAGATTACAACGACATCCTGAATGTCATATGCCGTAGATTCTATCTGCAGCCACATGCGTGTTAGCAGGGATCGTGATTCAGATACGAGCTGGAAGACTTATTTTACGGTGTGTCAAAATAGTCTAGTATATCCTACGCACACAGGAATAATCAAATGTACTGTGTATTCACTGTTTTTCTCATTTCTGTTTTTTTCAGAGATGTGGAGCCGGTCCATAGCGGTTGGATGCTGTCAACAGGGTGCACGCCCCACACACATCTTCGAGCTCCAGTCAGGGAATAACAACAGTGCGTGGCGTGCACCCTCCCTATAGTTCATGCACATGAGGTGTCTGAAGTGTGCGTTCGCGTCAATATATCAAGACTGCGCAATATCTACTTTAGGCTACCTCAGCTTTGACAATTTTTGTCTAATACATATGTTTTTTAATTAAACAACAAAAACAAAACAGAAGATTACTGGTATGTTCACACACATGGTATTTAGCGTTTGAATCGATTTTTTTATTTTTTATTTGTTGCCTATATTGGTACAAAAAATCAAAACAAATATCACCAGCATAAACGCTTGAAAACATTGAAAGCATTGCGTGCGGCAGATTTTAAAACTCAATGCCAAAATAAAAATGATTACTTACCTCTGGGAAATAATAACCCAAATAAAGGAATTAAATAGGAACAGCCACTTAGCTTGTTTGCACGTAGAGCTAAAATCAAGCCTCTTACTAAAATGTCCTTACCGTTTGTACCACTGTAATAGGCAGCCGTTCAGAGGATGCTGTGCTGTTTCGAGCTGTACCTCTTCGTTCTCCTTACCGCCGCAGCAGGTCGCTGGTGGATTTTTGCTGCAGATCCCTCCCTCTTTACACTGATTGGTAAATCCTTTCATAGACAGGAAGCTTTTTTGTTCACTGCAAAAAAAAAGTATCATCAATATTACGCTTATTGTGCGTAAATCATTGTTTCAATAATGTTCAATTATGAATCATGCTGTTACGGTTGTTTTTATTTAAGTCAGAGTGGATACAATGCTTTGGGACTTGTAGTCTTTTATATTGACGTGATCCGTAAAACCACATAAAACTGTTCAGTTCGAAAAACTACACCAGGTCTTTCGTTCAGTATCAGCTGATAGGTGCATGTTTAAAACCTCGCCCTCTATCTTTCTTCCTCTGTCTGTTCATGCAGAAAACTTCCGTATTTGAATGAGAACAGAAAGACAACACAAATGGCAGGAGAGCTTGATAACTTTTACTTTAAGACAATTGGACTCTCCTTCAGTTAGCTAGTTAACTGCTTACCGCTAAAATATATTAATTTGGCTAGGAATCGCAAGTACATACAAACAAAGCCTTCTGGAAATAACTAATTGAGAGTTAGCATCTACAGCTAACTTACGGCGTATTGCTAGCTACCTGCTCAACAAGCTCCGCTAGGCTTGGTGGAAAGCTAACGTCATTCTATATCACACGGTCAAAAGAAAAATATTCTGTCTGCCCTATTTGGTCTCTTCGAGCGGTAACAGCTTCAGGTAAGCCTTCATAACCTAAGTCTTGTAGGTCGCTTTAAAGCTAGCTATGCAAACAACGTTAAATAAAATCACAAGTTATAGGCACATTACTGTTTGTAAGGTTGATAAGACTAGAATGTGAGGCACTGGTATGGTTGGTGTCGGTGAATTCCATAGGCTAGGCGTTTAATCACAATCTAGCTGTACCAGCCTTATTATTGCATACATATAATGGCACTGCTGTCTGTGCTCAATGCATAGTATGCAGCCCTATGTTCCGCAAATACTAACTCATTCGTTTCCTTCATTCATCGTCCACTGCTGAGGGTACTACAATCAAAATGTGACAGCAAACAATGTGCTCTTTTCAATGGGCCTAGGGATAAGTGAAATTCAAAGGCCATGTAAAACGATGAGTGTATGAGTCATGAGTGTCTCAACAGTGAGCCAGACGAGGTTAGAGAATGAATGAAGCCTTAGAAAGCCTGACCATAAGACCTTTACGGCTGAGATGCTGCATCAAACTGGCATTTGGCTAACCTTGCTACTGGGTCTCCCACCCAGTCCAATCAGGCACATGGGGAAACCTGTGCTCAACAGGACCCAGTTGGCTGAGTTTTTGTTTGGTGACTTTCCTTCACGCCCTCCGAAAGGTGCTGGAATGACACCACTGTCACCTTTTGTTAGACCGATGACTCAGAGGAATCTAAATGAAGGAAAAGCAGAGTCAGAAATAAGCTCACACACACACACTGAGAATGTCAGCATTTTCAAGTATCGACGGCCGGTCCCTGCCCTGTCATTGAATCGAGAATGCAGTGACTTTGAAACGAACTTGAACAAACAGAATTATCAAATTATCGTTTAACTCTATAATGAACATTGAATGTTACGATGCACAGATGTAGATAGTACCTGAGAAGATAGAAGTAGAACGAGTAGAGAGGGGCCACATCCACTGTGTGTCAACAAGCTGTTCTGTTGGCGCCCATTGCCTGGGATGTCCATGACAACAAGGGTAGGTTTAGAATCTGAACAGGGTCCAGTTTTATGATCATTATGATCTGACATGATGTAAGGGAAACATAGATATTCACACACAGTGTCCAAAATTTACTTTTTGATTCCACCGGCCAATCATATTTTTTACCGGCCAAAATAATAAATGTCATTTTTGTGTCACATATGCATTAGTTTCAGTAGGCCTATGTTGCATTGGGTTAAGGTATTATGTTGCATACAAACTTAAACAAGAGCCTGAGGAAAGAGCAAAAAAATAATCAATCATATTATTCTACAATTGTCAACAGTTAATCAACTCCAGATATAATAGCCTTACAACTGTCACTGCTATTTGGTCATTAATGATGGGTCTCAGATATGATATGACGTTTATAAATTGATTTCACATGAACCATAAGATACAGTTAAAAGAAAAACTGTCACGACATAGCTTGAATTCAGCTTCTGTCGTTTTCAGTGAGCTGGGCATTTGCCCCTTCCACAACCACATAACCATTCATAAATTGGTCTCGTGTACCAAAACAAATCCAAAAGCACATTGTTTAATTACGTCGCGGCTACCGCAGTATTGACATTGCAAATATTTATGTTAGATTATAGAAAATATAACCATTAGGGGCTAATCGTGAACGTTCAACATTGTTATAATCGCAAATAATTTACTCGTCGGCAAAATGATAGCGTCGCTGGTAACTTTAAACAAGTAGTCACAGAGCCCTAATGTCAACGTTATACAAGTGGAGTTTGGAATTGGAATAGGGCATTTTCGTCGAATTAGCCGGTACGTAGCTAGCAGCAGACCGGGGCAAGTGATTGTATAGAGTTCACGGTAGGTTGAATTATGGGTTGAATAGAAAGAGACAGTGGGCAGAATATAGCGCGAGCCTGTCTGTGTGTGTGTGTGTGTGTGTGTCAAAGTTAACCCCGACACAGAGCAGAGGACAGTAACAGCGCAAGCGCAAATTATACCAAAACGAAGTAAAGACTTTCCGTTTTTTCCCCGACTTTATAGTTTTTTTTTATACTAGTTTGGTACAAACATTTACCCGCCAGCGTGGCGAGTAGCCTTCCTAGAGTTACTCGCCAAACAGAAAATCGACCCGTCTGTGGAGAGTGGCGGGTGTTAATTTCGGACCCTGTTCACACATGCTGTGATTTAGGGCTGTGGTTGAAACTAGCCTTGCTTAGGTTGTAGGTTAGGCTAATTGGTATGCGTCTGTCTGTCTGTCAACTTTCTGTCTGTAGCTTTAATTCTTAATCACCTCCACCACCTCTTTTCAGGACCTGCTGTACTTTCCATCTCTCCCCAAGTCAGTGAGTGAATTGAGATCAGCCCCAGATTCAAACTCAGGTGCACACACACCCATTCAGGGCACACACACACACACACACACACACACACGTGCTCATACACTCAAGAGGCAGCAGGTCGAGGATGACCATGGAGGACATGAAGAATGAAGCGGACCCAACCACCATGGTCTCCATGACCCTCTACGCTGTCATGTACCCTGTGTTTAACGAGGTAAGGAGGGCCGCAAAGGCTGTTTACTCACTCTGCTATGAAAACTATCCCCAGTCTGACTGGAAGTGCACGAGCCCAACCAGGGAGACACAGGAGAGCCTGCAGGAGTTACGAGCAGAGGATAGGGAAACAAATCCTAAATCCAGTATATTTCCCGTCATCGAGGGCCAATATCCGTCCCCTGTTTATCTTTTATGGCCCACTGTGTAATAGGTCAAGGCCGAGACTATGGGTGTTTCCCAGAACGGCAGAAGGAAGAGTTGTTGACGTAGCTATAGCGATAGTGGCCGAGTGTTGCTATGGCGATCGGGGCAGCGTCTTCCGGGAAGGGGAGGTGACCGGTCATCAGAGGCTGCTGCACAGTGCACACTGGAGAGGAGAGGAGAGGAGAGGAGAGGAGAGGAGAGGAGAGGAGAGGAGAGGAGAGGAGAGGAGAGGACTCTCCCTCTGATGAAAACTGCTAGTGGGATCGCTTTGATGTCCGGAGGAGTTTCCTGTTTTGGCTGCTCGCTGTTTCTCTCTCTCTCTTTCTCTCTCTCTCTCTCTCTCTCTCTCTCTCTCTCTCTCTCTCTCTCTCTCTCTCTCTCTCACATATGCACACACACGTTTAGTGTTTAGTATGGCAGGTCAAAGGTGCGTGAGATTGAGTGAACGGGTAGTGTGTGTAGAGATAGCTTTGGCTAGCCTCGTAAGCTTGTGCTCTTGCTTCAACGTACCAACTGTGACATTATGAATTGAATACAGAAAGACATTCTCTTCTTAGGGTTGCTTCTTAAAGGGAGTTAAATGCAGCGTGTGCCAAACAGCCAGTTCTGACACGTGTTTGAGGGCCTTTCTCTGTCCAACGTAACTGTTCCAAATGCAACCACAGATTTATATCAGTCTCCAGCCTACTATACTGGGAATGTTTAATAGGGCAAACTGTGTGAATTAGCACATAGTACATGATACTAAACTGGGCTTAGTAGCTCTCCCACTCTTTGTTGGAGCCCTCTGAAAGGAATTAATTAAAGGACCAGCTAATTAGCGTCAAAGTCAGTCACAGGGGGTTTCTTTATTAGTGTGTGTGTGTGTGTGTGTGTGTGTGTGTGTGTGTGTGTGTGTGTGTGTGTGTGTGTGTGTGTGTGTGTGTGTGTCTGTGTGAGCTCATGTTCATCAAACTCCACCACACTGCTCAATATATGTAAATGTTTTATTTGTGCATGCGTGCACGTTTTAACACAGTGTTAATGAGGACACTGTGCCACATGCCTGTGTGGCACGCTTAACTCCGTGTGCGGCAGTGAGCTTTTCTTTCTGTGGTCTCTAGCTGGAGAGAGTGAACTTATCTGCAGCACAGACCCTGCGGGCGGCATTCGTGAAGGTAATGAGTCATCCCTACATCATTTACCAGTCCAACTACTTCCTACTTCCTTAATGGAGAAATGTGGTAAATCTCAACACAGGGTTCTAAAAGTGTGTGTATGTGTGTGTCTGTGTGTGTGTGTGCGCGCGCATGTGCTGGAGCCAGGCAGAGAAGGAGAACCCAGGGCTGACCCAGGACCTGATCATGAAGATACTGGAGAAGAAAAACATGGAGGTCAACTTCACTGAGTGTCTATTACGCATGGCTGTGGACGACGTGGAAGGTAAGTGTGTGTGTGTGTGTCTGTGTCAGTGAATTTGACTGTTCACATTTGTCATAACCAAGATATCTTGATAAGTTAATGGTTTGGCCATTTAGAATGCAACAGGGCCTAAAAAGGGCACCTGGGCCATTTCCAGTTGGTGAAAGCAATGCCCCCATTTTGCCATGCGGTGGCAGTGTGTGTGCTTCTACAATACCAGCAGCTTGTTCCCTGTTCCCATGGCATGTTACAGTTCTGTTTCTGTCCACTGGATGGAGCTGTTTCTCCACCAATTAGCTCTTCTGCTCTCCTGCTCTTTTTGCTCTGTAATTGAATTCTCTCTCCTGCATGCTCTGATTGATGGTAGTAATGAATTCTCCCTCTCTCACACACACACGCGCTCACACGCGCTCACACACACACACACACACACACACACACACACACACACACACACACACACACACATACTCCTTTTCCGGCTGCATGAATACTAAATATACCTCCAGAGTCGAGGCACAGCTACAGTCGCACCTTAACCCAACTTTTTTTCTCTCTCTCTCTCACACACACACACACAGACAGGGCGGTTTCCCTGACAAGACCGTAATTAGGTGTGTGTGTGTGTGTGTGTGTGTGTGTGTCTACCTGTCTGTCTGAGCACCTGCTCTTATAAGAGCGTGGTTGTGTTGACCGATAGTTGACTCTTCAGGACAGCGTCCTGTTTGTTGTTCTCTCTTTGTTTGCTCGCCTGCCGCCGCCTGTCTTTGTTGCCCCGCCTGTTCACACGGTCACTGGGGGGCAGGGTCTGACTCTCTCCTCCCTGTGGGCGTGTCCCTAGAGTTCCTGATTGACAGGCCAGAGCCGGAGTTTCAAGAGCTGAACGAGAAGGCGCGGGCCCTCAAGCACGTCCTCAGCAAGATACCCGACGAGATCAGCGACCGAGTGCGCTTCCTGCAGACCATCAAGTATGCCAGACACACACACACACAGACACAGACACACAAACACAGAGGCTGAAGGACGCAAAACAAATGCACATGTTCATTGTGGCGTTGGCAAAGTTCTTCGAATGCGTACGCAGAAGCGCACACTGTTTGGCACAAAGTCTCAGAAAATTGACCAAGTTGTTTTTCTGGCTTGCTGTAACTCTGCATTTTTTTCCTCATCCGATGCGTTATTGAGTCACTCCCTAAGTAACATACCCAGCAGAAAAATAAAATCAATGCGCAGTGAAGTTAAGAAATGAAAGTTTTTTGAAAGTCAAGGTCTGCATATGAGCAGGGAAATGGAAGAGGGGGTGGGGGGGACGAGGCTGTGAGAGAAATCAATATGATCAGTGTGCTTTGGTTGGGAATGGATCATTTCACCCTGATACTTTTCTGGAGGAATGTTGCCATAGCCCTTTTAGTTTTCAAAGGATGAGTCAGATGAGGGATTAAATAGACATCCAACAGAATGTTTTGTGTGTCTTATTTGTATTCATGATGTGTGTGCACCGTGACCAAAGCTGTTATTCATTGTGATCTACATACTGTTTAGTGTGACCCAGTCCTAGCTGCCCCCTGTGCTAGTCCATAGAGGATGTCTGTCTCCTGCTCCCCCTAGCCAAAGCCTGGGGTTTAAACTCTGACCCTCAGTGGTTCTAGTGGAGCCCGGCCCGCTCTGACTGACCAGCGTCTCCTCTGTCTCACCACAGGGACATAGCCAGCGCCATCAAGGAGCTACTGGACACGGTCAACACTGTGAAGCACCAGTACCAGAACCGAAGGGTGAGCACACACACACACACACACACACACCTAAAGCGAGACACAGCAACACACACAGACACAGCTGACATGGTTTACCATTCTGTCTGCCCACTCCTCTGTCTGCCTCCCTCTGACAGGCGCTGGAGAACCAAAAGAAGGAGTTTGTGAAGTACTCCAAGAGCTTCAGCGACACACTCAAAACCTACTTCAAAGACGGAAAGTAAGGAGCACCCCCCCTCCACCTCACAGCAGCTCTGTGGTGTCGCCCCGCCGACACTGCCACACGCGTGTAACATGTTTATCCCAGATTGACAGAGGATGCACCTTTCATTTGTTTCACAGATTAGTTGGCTGTGAAATCCTATAGCCCTGTGCATGTCTATTTCCAATTCCCTGTGCCCAAAGTGTTCCCAGTTATCGTCCGTGTTGTCATGGCCACAGGTTTTGTTTGACGCTGTCCCATGTCCCTGTCACGCTTGTTTCCAGGGCGATAAACGTGTTTGCCAGTGCCAACCGGCTCATCCACCAGACCAACCTGATTCTGCAGACCTTCAAGACCGTCGCCTAGCGGGGGCTGTTCACTCACAAAAACACACATGCACATGCTTAGACACACTTGCACAAGCTTTTAAAATGTACAGACTTATTTTATTTTTCACTGTATTATTTATAACTCCAGTTTATTGGGGGAGATAATTTGGTTTGAGGCGATTTAATGTTTTTTTTTTTTTTTAAGGAACTCTTATTTTTATTTCTTTCATAATGCTGTTGTCAAAGAGACTCTTATGTTGAATATTTTAGCAGCGTGCGTTAACACTTCTTGACTCCTCATCATTCCATTTACTACCTCGCTGTGTAGTATGCTGTCTGTCTACTAATCCTGTATGATTCCCTAGTCCCCGTGTGCACCCTCAATCAGTAGATCTGGACATAACAAATAGGTGTAATCAACCAACATACAGTGTTGCTCTGTCTAGACTAAACATGTATGAATCCAGGATTCCCTCCCTCGTAAACATCAGGGGATAGGGCTCGAGCACGGCATTACGAGAACCTTTCCAACGCTTTCCGAGTGTACGGGAGGACATATTCACCTCGATACGGTGTGAAATAGTTTTGGGTTTTGAACATTGTGGTCCAGACCGGCCTGAGCCTTAACGTGGCTATGGAGGCTCTCTCTGACCACAGTGCCAAACGCCGCGGCCCGTCCTGACCACGGCCACTCAACGCTGGGTACTGCAACTGTGGCTCACCAAATGTTCCAATAAAAGACATTTTGGAAACCATTCCTGTGTGTGTCTCTTGTGTATGGGATTGAAAATGGGGAAAGTAGGTCTTTCTTTTGACACGGCAACCCTCTTTCCCTAGTTGTTGGGGGTGAGAACCGTTTTCATATTTCACTGTATTCTTTTCCCTATAGAATAGTCAATTTGCCACGGTGGATTGGAGGAGCTATTCTGGGTTCCCTGCCGCTCCTGTAATCCAATTCTGAAAGCGTTAATTCTAAAAGCTTTATTATTGAAATCGCTGAGACCTCATTTCAGATCCTGTCGCAGCTGAAGACTGCTGTAATCAGCTAATTCAAATTATTCCAGGCCATTAAGTGATATGGAAGTGTCACTTGCGGTCACTGAAGTGTGTGTGTGTGTGTGAAGAAAGGGTGAGAAAAAATAGAGAAGAGGGCTTGATGGTTGAGTATGTGTATTTATATGTGCAACTCTAATCATGTTTTTTCATTGGCTTCCTCCTGAGAGATGTATTTTCCCCCAATTAGAAGACTGCATGTCTTTGTGCATGTAAGAGAAACAGGTAGTATGTGTGTGTGTTTTTGCACAAGTAGGAAGAGGAGTAAGTCACAAAGGATTTCAGAAACGGATGAAAACATATTTTCTCTTCCCTGTGTGTGTGTGTGGTCGCTGTCCTGTGTTGTCTTTTTGTTAGAGACTCATTGCAGTGCATGTTTTCCTATGAGTAACAGAAGAATGCAATTATTTGTGTTTGTTTACTGTAGCCATGGATTGTGTGTGTAATTGTACCCTGTTCTAAGATAAGCTCTTTCCCAGAGCCCATTCTGTGAATAGATGCAACATACACACACACACTGAAAAGACTCGACCACAAACACAAGCCTCTCTAACTACTTAGGTTGCCAGGAGATTTTGCCGGGGGCTTTGAGAGTGAAGGATAATAAAAAACGAAGAATAGCGTGAATGCATGAGTCTTTACTACTGTCTGGGCTACTGGGGTGTGTTTTTGTGTGTGTGTGAGACACCACAGAGAAATGTCCTGTTAAACTGAAGATACTGGTGAAAATTGGACTTCCAAGTAGAGGATCTGAACACATGTAGTGGACCAGTGTTCATCTGGACGGTGGAGATATGACCTAGGGAGAGCAATGCAGTCAAACAGCAAGCCTGAATCCTGAAGAAAAGCCGGACCTAAGGCTGGGCACTTCTGATTTAATCTGAAGACGGCGGTCAGCTATTCCTTTGGACTTGGGGAGGAACGGAAAGAGATCAGACAAGGCAGTGAGAATGGAGGACCTAAAGGAGAGCGTGACGCTTCTCTGGAGGAAGAGGAGTGATGTGTAACAGGTATAGTTTCTCTTTTTAGGACTGACTGAGCCATAGCATTATAAAACTTACATCCCAGACAAATAACCCAGACTGGGATTAGGCGCATACATTTAAACCCAATTGAGGAGACTGAAATTTGCAAGTGATACTATCCTTTAGCATTTATGCAAATGGTCATTTGGCTTTGCTTTTCAACGCAAGAGGCAGAGTGTTTCTCTGGGCATATAAACATTTGAATTAGCTCCAAGTTGATTCCCTATGAGCACCCTTTGTCACCTCTCAATCTCCATCATATGGGGACCGGGGAAGTTGTCGTGTGAGTAGTGCTGGCGTGAAGTCTCATTTTAAATCGTACAGTGCCAGTCGGAGGGAGTTGGCCTCCATGTCCACTCTGCTCTCTGTTAGCGTGTGAGATTACGGCGCCATGACAACCCAGAGTATTGAGGGAGCGGACAGGCATTGGAGGAATTGTGATTACTCCCAGGTGCTGTTTGTTTTGTCTAGCAACGGATACATACTAGATATTTCCTGCGTTGGTTGCATAAACACACACAGACAATCCTATCTCTCGATTTTTGTGTGGCATTTCCAGCCAAGATGATTGGCAGTCGACCCTAAGCCTGGCTGAGAGGTTACCGTGGTGACCAAGATGGAGGAGATTCAACTGGAGAGCCGTTTTAACATTGAGGACTACAAAAAACTGCAGAGCCTCTTTCTGGTGAGAATGTGTGTATGTCTGCACGTTTGTTTACTTGGGCATCTGTTGTTTCAATGCTTCTGCATCTGCCTCTCCCCTTATCTTGTGTGTGTGTGTGTGTGTGTGTGTGTGTGTGTGTGTGTGCGTGTGCGTGATGCCAGGGAGCCTCTGGTGCAGCCCAGTCTCTCTCCAGAGCTGACTTTATCCGACAAGCCTGGTCCTCAATAGGGCGGGGCACCAAGGAAGAGTACGGCCTTTTATTTGACAGCGTGGTTGTCACTCAGGAGCACCGGGGCCTCCTAGTGGACAGTGCAGACCCGAGCGAGCAGAAACGTATGGACTGGGAGGGCCTGAGCTCTTTCCTGCTCTTAGAACTTTCAGAGAAGGAGGGGCACGACAGAGCCAGTATCGTTCCCCGCTGGAGACCCCCACAAACTTTGACCGCCCCCCATCGGGACCCCGTTCAACAGGTACGCCCCCGAGCCGCGGCTGATTAGAAGATATCCATAACTTTATTAGCACAATCGTTCAGAAGCTAGAGGTGAAAATGTTCCACTGCACTGTAATCCAAGAATCTTGGAAAGCCAGCCATAGAAATAGTTCTACTAGAGCCAGATGGTTTTGATCTCCCTGTTTGCTCTGCCGGGCCCCTCCTCCTAGGTTTTGTACCTGAGCAGCACGACCCGCTACCTGTCCGTCAGCAAGGGGGGCCTGCTTGGGGTGTGGGGGGTAGAGGACCTGAGCCTGCTGCAGACCCACCGGCTCCAGAACCACTCCGTCAAGCCCAAGGACCTGTGGGTAACCTCCATGGTGCTGCTGACCAACGTTCACAAGGTAGGCCCACTGGGTGTCCACTGCCACAGCACACCGTCCTGAAGTGTGTGTGTGTGTGTGTGTGTGTGTGTGTGTGTGTGTGTGTGTGTGTGTGTGTGTGTGTGTGTGTGTGTATCCACTACCAGAAAAACACAGGCCACAAGGTAGGCCCACTGTCTGTGCGCTGCCCGAGTATACCGTCCAGAGGGGTGTGTGTGTGTGTGTGTGTGTGTGTGTGTCCCCCCACTTCTAGAAAAACTCAGGGCACAAGGTAGGCCCACTGGGTGTCCACTAACAGAACACACAATGCAGAAGTTAGGTTGGTCTACCACAACACACATTTCAGAGGGTAGGACCTCTAGAAGTCAACTTCCAAAACACAGCCCAGCAGTGTGTGTGTGTGTGTGTGTGTCCACTATCAAAACACTCTGTCCTCCTGGTGTCCACAACCAGAACAAACAGTCCAGAAGTGTTCCCATTCAAAACACAGAGAACCACAGCTTCATTGTTATCTACGTAGAAAAGCACTGGAGCTAGTTAACTACTACCCCTATTTAAGTGTGAAGGAATATAATTAGTTGTAGTTTAAACTAGGCCTCCTTCATTTGTTACAGAATCCTTCCTCTGACATCTGCCTCTTGTCCGCATCTCTTTCACAACCCCCCCCCCCACACACCCCCACCCCACCTTGTCAGATTGCTGTGGCGTTCACCAGCAAGGAGGTGTGCTTCTATGATCTGCTGTCTAAACAGGAGTACAGCTGCCAGTACAAGCTACAGGTGAGACCCCGGACATCTCCCACATTGGGCCCACTGTCTCTTTTAGGTAGGGGGGGTTCATCATTCTGTGTACCTGTAACATACGATAAAAATTGGTTTGCTTATCAACCCAGTAGTATCCATATTACATTACAGTAGGATTTGTTGCAATTTCAGTGTCCCCTTTCTTTAGGTTCAGCCTTTGCCACAAAATGATGTGTAGAGAATGTTTAGGGGTTTCTCTGAAGGGCTGGTGAGGTGTGGTGTACTGTGGTTTGACCGTGGTGTGTCTCTCCTCTGCAGGGCTTGAAGTATGCTCCTCTGTGTCTGGACTACTGGGCCGACCCGACTCACCCTGACCTGGCTGTCCTGACCATAGGGGATACGGGGGGACAGGTGAGAGGGGGGCACCCTGAGCTTGAATAGTCCTGACCATGGGGACACCCTCAGCCTGACTAGTCCTGACCATGGGGGACACCCTCAGCCTGACTAGTCCTGACCATGGGGGACACCCTCAGCCTGACTAGTCCTGACCATGGGGACACCCTCAGCCTGACTAGTCCTGACCATGGGGGACACCCTCAGCCTGACTAGTCCTGACCATGGGGGACACCCTCAGCCTGACTAGTCCTGACCATGGGGGACACCCTCAGCCTGACTAGTCCTGACCATGGGGACACCCTCAGCCTGACTAGTCCTGACCATGGGGGACACC
>JAPMUY010006627.1:430000-455000 GCA_026901105.3 Galaxias olidus
CACTGTCTGTGTGTGCGGCCGTCTGTTATTGTGTATTTATGTGCCTGTGTTCCTGCTGCTAGTGGGTGGGTGGGTGTGCGTGCGTTTGTGTTTGCACCTCTGGGTGCTAGTGTTGTTCTTTTGAAGTCTCCTAACCCGACAGAAACAGAGAGTATTTACCGTTAGACATGGCTGCTTATTCATTCCCCCCTCCCCCTGTCCCCCACCACCCCCATCTTCCCTTCCCGAAAACCTGCAGGCATGCCACCAGAGAGAAAGAGAGAGATAGAGAGAGAGAAAAGAGAGAAGGAACAGGGGGAGAGAGGAGGGTGTGGGGAAAACGGTGGAAAGAAAAGAGAGTGACGATGAGAGAGAGAGGGATAGAGATACAAGAAGAGATATAGACAGAGAGAGATATAGACAGATATATATATATATATAGAGAGAGAGAGAGAGAGAGAGGGAGAGAGAGAGCCAGGGAGAGATGGAAGGTCAGGGACAGGGGGCTAGACAGTAGACAGTGAGGGAGGGAGGCACGCTGGGCAGAGACAAGGACAGAGCTTTGCTTTGCTGCGAACGTGCACCGTCAGCAGAACAGAATGTCACCGTCAATGACTGTCCATTCTGGATGAGTTCACCGAGTCATCTCACAGACCCTATCTGTTTCTCTGAAGGGCTGGAGCTTGACCTCAGTTCTGACCCCCGCCGTTCGCCCTCTTCATCAAAATCAGCACTGGAACTGTTTCAAATTAGGATTCACGAAGGGCGAGGCCTCAGCAGAGCTCGTTCACTCGGGCCACTCAAGCATCAGCTATCCTCTGTGTCAAACCATATAGTGTAACATATACATACAGTGCCTTGCAAAAGTATTCACCCCCCTTGGCATTTTTCATGTTTTGTTACCTCACAACCTGGAATTAGAACGGATTGTTTGAAGGTTTGCATCATTTTATCCACAGAACATGCCTACAACTTTGAACATGTGATTTTTTTTTTTTATTGTGAAGCAAACAAAAAATAGGACAAAATAACAGAAAACTTCAGCGTGCATAACTATTCACCCCCCTAAAGTCAGTACTTTGTAGAGCCACCTTTTACGGCAATTACAGCTGCAAGTCGCTTTGGATAAGTCTCTATGAGCTTGCCACATCTTGCCACTGGGATTTTTGCCCATTCCTTAAGGCAAAACTGCTCCAGCCCTTTCATGTTGGATGGTTTCCGCTTGTGAACAGCAATCTTCAAGACTGACCACAGATTCTCAATTGGATTGAGATCTGGGCTTTGACTAGGCCATTCCAACACATTTAAATGTTTCCCCTTAAACCACTCGAGTGTCGCTTTTGCAGTATGCTTCGGGTCATTGTCCTGCTGGAAGGTGAACCTCCGTCCCAGTCTCAAATCACAGGCAGACTGAAACAAGTTTTGCTCAAGAATATCCCTGTATTAAGCACCATCCATCTTTCCCTCGACTCGAATAAGTTTCCCAGTCCCTGCTGTTGACAAACATCCCCACTGCATGATGCTGCCACCACCTTGTTTCACTGTGGGGATGGTGTTCTTGGGGTGATGGGATGTGTTGGGTTTGCGCCATACATAGCGTTTTCCTTGGTAGCTGAAAAGTTCAATTTTAGTCTCATCTGACCAGAGCACCTTCCTCCATACATTTGGGGAGTCGCCCACATGCCTTTTGGCAAACTCAAAACGTGCCATCTTATTTTTAACACTAAGTAATGGATTTTTTCTGACCACTCTTCCATAAAGCCCAGCTCTATGGAGTGTACGGCCTATTGTGGTCCCATGCGCAGATACACCAGTCTCTGCTGTGGAACTCTGCAGCTCCTTTAGGGTTACCTTCGGTCTCTGTGCTGCCTCTCTGATTAATGCCCTCCTTGCCCGGTCTGTGAGTTTTGGTGTGCGGCCCTCTCTTGGCAGGTTTGTTGTGGTACCATGTTCTTTCCATTTGAAGATGATGGATTTGATGGTGCTCCGGGGGATCATCAAAGATTTGGATATTTTTTTATAACCCAACCCTGACTAGTACTTCTCAACAACTTTGTCCCTGACTTGTTTGGAGAGCTCCTTGGTCTTCATGGTGTGATGCCTCTTGCTTAGTGGTGTTGCAGCCTCTGGGACCTTTCAGAAAAGGTGTGTTTATACTGACAGATCATGTGACACTTAGATTACACACAGGTGGACTTCATTTCACTAATTATGTTACTTCTGAAGGTAATTGGTTGCACCAGAACTTTTGAGGGGCTTCATAGCAAAGGGGGTGAATACATATGCACATGCCAATTTCCAGATTTTTATTTTTAAAAATACTTTTTAATATATATTTTTTCTCATTTCACTTCACCAACTTAGACTATTTTGTGCAGATCCATCACCTAAAATTCAGATAAAAAAAACATTTAAATTACAGGTTGTAATGTAACAAAATAAGTAACAAGCCAAGGGGGGTGAATACTTTTGCAAGGCACTGTATATATATACTGTATATCCATAACATATAACTGCACATATATTCCCTGTGACTTTCTTTCCTCCCCTCTTCTTCCTGTGTGCGGCAGTGCGCTTCCTGGGCTCGCTGGAGGCGTTTGCGTCCTGCAGCACCAGCCCCCAAAGCAGCATGGTGATTGGCTGGAGAGAGAGAGAGGGCGTGCCCCTTCGAGTGACCAGCTTCCACACGGAGAAGGGAGTCAATGACTTGGACTACCACCCTGGACTCAATCTTATAGGTAGAACACACACACACACACACACACGCACACGCACACACACACACACACACACACACACACACACACACACACACACACACACACACACACACACACACACACACACACACACATAAGAATACTCAACGGGCCGAAAAATTCAAGCCCGACCCGACCCGACCCGACCCGGTAGAGTTGTGACCCGAACCGAGCCCGGCCCGAATCTGTTATCTTAATTCCCGACCCGTGCCCGACCAGACCCGAGCCTCTCTTCTGTTTTGTTTTTTGGTCCAGTGTACCTCCGTGTCCTGTGTAGTTGAATGCAGCTGTCAGCGAGAAAAACAGACCATCAGGAGACCATCACGTAAAAACGTTATTCTGAATCGAGTATCTTAAATGACGGTGTGACCAGTGCTACATTGTTGCGCAAACCATTTCTGCTGAACGTCAGTCACTAAGAAGAAATAATATAGTTGCATAAAGCCTGCTGTGGCTAGCAACCAAACTTACGTGATTATATGAAAGCGGGCGGAAGCTGAATAGCAGTGAGGCAATAGAAACATGAAAAGGCTACACACACATAATACCTTGATGGCTGCGAAATAATAGATTTTCGTTTGGCAAACAAAACCTTTCAAGAATAAAAAATAGGCCAGTAAAGAAAGTGCTTAGTACAGTCAAACCGCAGCCTGGCTTCACCTGTTCTTTCCTAACAAACTTGTGCAGGCAGCGCAGCAGACAAACTGTGCCGCACACAGATATCAGTAATGTGCATAGGTTTTAGGCAGGGGATGATGTTTTGTAGGCGAAGGGTGCTCACACCAAATGTTGATTGGATAAAGATTTGCTCTTTCCTCACTTTGTATTTCAGGAATTGATGAAAATAATGAACAATTAAAATGTATCTATATATTTTTATATATATATATATTGCCTAACTTTAAACACTTCACACCTGCCTAAAACTTTTGCACAGTACTGTATATATTTATTTTTTGGTGCAGCCTGAGGCCTGACCCAGTTAGGGATAGGGCTCGGGTCGGGTTTGAGGACACTAACACACACACACACACACACACACACACACACACACACACACACACACACACACACACACACACACACACACACACACACACACACACACACACACACACACACACAGAATAACTTGGACTACCACCCTTGACTCAATCTGATTGGTAGTCCACATACACACACACACACACACACACACACACACACACACACACACACACACACACACACACACACACACACACACACACACACACACACACACACACACACACACAACAGTAACAACAACAAACTGGCTTTTCCTTTTTGGTCACTGGTCCTTGAGATGTGTTTTGCATAGCTCCACTCTAGATTGAGGTGTCAGTGGGGTGCTGGCGTCAGTTCCACTGAGCTCTCCTGTGATTGGTGCCCGTAGCCACGGCGGGGGCGGACGACCGGGTCCTGCTGTGGAACCCCTATGTGATGTCCAAGGCCGTGGGCGTGCTGAGGGGCCATGCCAGCTCTGTGAGCGCTGTGCGCTTCCTGCTGGCCAAGAGACAGCTGCTCAGCTACTCCAAGGACAAGGTGATGGCAGGGGGACTCAGAGACCAACTCTTAATTTACTTTACTTTGGAGTATTTAGCAGAGTGTGGTGCAGTAGCGTTGTTTTATTTTTGCCTCCACAGTGGTAGCTCTTAACAATGAGCCACTAGACCGTACATCTTATATACCATGTGACGTACTCGCACAAGTTGAACCTTCGCATTGGACCCTCCCCCATATGTATGTGTGTGTGTGTGTGTGTGTGTGTGTGTTTCCCCTCGTCCTCACTCAGGTCCTCCAGCTGTGGGACGTTTCCAGTCAGCTGTGTATCCACCGGCTGGCCGGGGTGTTCCCCAGGACCCCCGAACACACGCACACTCTGATGTTCCTGCACGAGGAGCGGGCGCGCCTCCTGCTCTCCTTCAACAGCCTGCTGGTCGTCCTGGAGGCGCAGAGGGAAGATGAGGGGAGGAGGCGCACCAGCCATGAGCATGCTGTGACCTGGGTGCTCTATAACAGCCTCTTCAGACAGGTACAGACACACGGCCACGCTCAAAGAGAAACGCCCATACAGAATAGGCTTTTATTCCTTAAAGGCCGCATGACGTATTCATAATGCATATTCCCAGCACATTGATCCCAGAATCTGTTCCATTCCCATTCATTCCATGCATAACTTTTTTTCTTTTACACGCCATCTCTGTCCCTCTCTCCCTCTCCCTCTCTCTCCTCAGGTGATCAGCTGTGACACCAACTCGTCCATCATTTTCTGGCTGATTGGCACAGGCAAGAAGGTCAAGCACTTCCACCGTTGCCACGGCGACGCTGAGATCTCCACCATGGCGTTGGACGGAACACAGACACGCCTGTTCACCGCCGGTACGGACGGGGTGGTCAAGGTAAACGCGCACACACACACACACACACACACACACACACACACACACACACACACACACACACACACACACACACACACACACACACACACACACACACACACACACACACACACACACACACACACACAGACAGACAATCACACACAAACACACACACAGACAATCACACACAAACACAGACAGACAATCACACGCATTCAAGCAAAGCGATTAGAGTTCTTTTGCTTTCAGACAGAAGCAGTGGAAGTGTGAGATGTGATTTCTAGGACATCTGACCCTCTGTGAAACTTGATAGTTGTTTTTCTGAAGAGTCAGGGGCTTACTCGTCCTTTGATACCAGGGACCGTTTGTCTGTGTTAGATTCCGGTCCATTGCCGTTCATTGTTTCTTTGCTGCTGCAGACTGTTCCAAGCTCACTTAGTTCTTCATGTTTGTTACATACAGTTAGGCCCAAAAATATTTGGACAGTGACACAAGTTTTGTTATTTTAGCTGTTTACAAAAATATATTCAGGATACAATTATATAATCAATATGGGCTTAAAGTGCAGACTCTCAGCTGTAATTTGAGAGTATTCACATCCAAATTGGAGCAAGGGTTTAGGAATTACAGCTCTTTAATACGTAGCCGCCTCTTTTTCAAGGGACCAAAAGTAATTGGACAATTGACTCAGAAGGCTGCAAAAAAAAAATAACAACGCTGCATGGGCTCTTCCCTCATTAACCTGTCATCAATTAAGCAGTTAAAAGTTCTGGAGTTGATTCCAGGTGTGGCGTTTGCATTTGGAAGCTGTTGCTGTGAACACACAACATGCGGTCAAAGGAGCTCTCAATGGAGGTGAAACAGACCATCCTGAGGCTGAAAAAAAAGAAGAAATCCATCAGAGAGATAGCAGAAATGTTAGGAGTGGCCAAATCAACAGTTTGGTACATTCTGAGAAAAAAAGAGTGCACTGGTGAGCTTGGGAACTCAAAAAGGCCTGGACGTCCACGGAAGACAACAGTGGTGGATGATCGCAGAATCCTTTCCATGGTGAAGAAAAACCCCTTCACAACATCCACTCAAGTGAAGAACACTCTCCAGGAAGTAGGTGTATCAGTATCTAAGTCTACCATAAAGAGAAGACTTCATGAGAGTAAATACAAAGGATTCACCACAAGGTGCAAACCATTAATCAGCCTCAAAAATAGAAAGGCCAGAATTGACTTTGCCAAAAAACACCTGAAGAAGCCAACCCAGTTCTGGAACAGCATTCTTTGAACAGATGAGACTAAGATCAACCTGTACCAGAATGATGGGAAGAAGAAAGTTTGGAGGAGAATTGGAACAGCTCATGATCCAAAGCACACCACATCTTCTGTAAAACATGGTGGAGGCAGTGTGATGGCATGGGCATGCATGGCTTCCAATGGCACTGGGTCACTTGTGTTTATTGATGATGTGACAAAAGACAGAAGCAGCCGGATGAATTCTGAAGTGTATAGGGATATACTTTCTGCTCAGATTCAGCCAAATGCAGCAAAGTTGATTGGACGGCGCTTCACAGTACAGATGGACAATGACCCAAAACATACTGCAAAAGCAACCCAGGAGTTTTTTAAAGCAAAGAAGTGGAATATTCTGCAATGGCCGAGTCAATCACCAGATCTCAACCCAATCGAGCATGCATTTCACTTGCTCAAGACAAAACTTAAGGCAGAAAGACCCACAAACAAGCAACAACTGAAGACCGCTGCAGTAAAGGCCTGGCAAAGCATCACAAAGGAGGAAACCCAGCGTTTGGTGATGTCCATGGGTTCCAGACATCAGGCAGTCATTGCCTGCAAAGGATTCTCAACAAAATATTGAAAAGTAACATTTTACTTGGGGTTATGTTTATTTGTCCAATTACTTTTGAGCCCCTGAAATGAGGAGCGTTTGTATAAAAATAGCTACAATTCCTACATGTTTAATCATATATTTTTGTTCAACCCCTTGAATTAAACCTTAAAGTCTGCACTTCAATTCCGTTGTAGTTGTTTCATTTCAAATCCAATGTGGTGGCATGCAGAGCCCAAATCATGAAGATTGTGTCACTGTCCAAATATTTTTGGGCCTAACTGTATGTTGTGTGTTACATAAGATATGGCATCATTTGGTGGGGACTTGTTTGCCTCTGGGAAGCTTGTTAGCTGTACTTTGTTTACAAAATGTATGAAAGTTATTTCTGATACGGTGTAAACTGGTAAAGTGTACCACTACTCCTTATGGTAAAAACTATACATATACAGTATATATTTAGAAATTTTAACCTAAACATCTATAATATGAGACGAAGATACTTGTGTAAAGCGATTACCTTTTTACATGGTTAATGGAGATGACTACTTCCTGTCATAAGATTACTGACTTCCAATCAAAACTAATATATGGTATAGAATATTCAGCTGTTGTTCAAACAATGCTGTAACATTTGATGAATGCTTTCTGTTTTCCACTGGGTTGAATATTTTGGCCTCCACAAAATCCCTGCGCTCTTTTCCATCAGACTGGTCTTTGTCTCACTGTGAACTTTAAGAAGGTCATCACTGTTTCTATTTGTAAGGAAATTCGATACGATCAGCCGCTTTGGTCAACAGGAGAGAATGCAAACCAACACCAAGATGTCCGCACATATTATTTATGCCATGCTCAACGTGCCGAAACACATTTCAGATGGTTTAGAAAAGGTGCTTGCAAAAAGCTTACATGGTTGTGTTAGTGTGGCCTTAAATCTCTGTGTGTGTGTGTGTGTGTGTGTGTGTGTGTATGCGTGCGTGCATGCGTGCGCGCGTGCGTGTGTTGTAGGTGTGGGACGTCAACGGCCACTGTCACCACAAGCTGAACACAGGACGAGGCCAGGCTGTCGAGATCTCCCAAATCCTGGCACTCAAGAGGACTGTGCTCTTCATGGGCTGGGAGAGGTGCGTGTGCGCGCGTGCGCGTGTGCGCGTGCCCCACGCGTGCGTGCTTGCGTGCGTGCTTGCGTGCGTGTGTGTGCGCGGGTGTGTGCTCCTTGCTATCTTTTCCCCGGGTGACTTGAGACAGTTGGTAACTCTAGCTGACGGGAAGAGTCCAAGCAGTCAGGACGTGTAAGGCGGATGAGAGGGAGACTTGACCCTGTGTGTGTGTGTGTGTGTGTGTGTGTGTGTGTCATCCCTCCTAGACATCTGCTGGGACTAACTATTCAAAACAACCTAACAATGCCCTCGCATCCACTCAGCATCACACAAACCCATCACCATGTGTGTGTGAGTGTGTTCGGTGGTAAGCCCATAAACGCATTTTTGTGTTTTGCATATGCACAATTTGTGTGCAATTGCATATTCAGTTTCGTATTGTGTGTTTGCTGATGCATTCATGTGTGTGTGCGTGTGTGTGTGTGTGTGTGTGTAGTGTTATCTTGCTGTGGGTCTGTTTGTGCTCCGTCACATCCACTCATCATCACTGGCATCAACACCTCACAGCCAATGAGCTGAACTCTGCGATGTTCTAATGCAAACGTCTTTAAGGAATCTCTCTCTAGTCACCCTTATGTGCCCTCCCTCCCTCCCTCCCTCCCTCCCTCTCTCCTCTCTCCCTCCTCCTCCCTCTCTCTCCCTCCCTCTCTCCTCCTCCTCCTCCTCCTCCTCCTCCAGGATGATAACAGTGTTCCGGCTGCAGTCTTTCTCACAGTTCTTTGTGGAGCCCTCAGAATGGAAGGGGGGCGTTCAACACCAAGACCACGTTCTCTGTGCCGCCTTCCGCCCCCCGCAGACACTGGTCACAGGTGTGTGTGTGTGTGTGTGTGTGTGTGTGTGTATGTGTGTGTGTGTGTGAACGTACATCTGATTAAAAACTCTTCCATGCCTTTGATTAAAGGGAAATAACAAGCTAAAGAGGGAGAAAAACAGAGAGGAAAAGAGAGAGAAACTCCACGCAAGTGGAAAATGTCTGGTGCCTAAAGTGAGTGGTGCTACTATCAAATGGACGCAATCCCTTAGTTTGAGAGGAACTGCAGTGTCTGTGTGTGTGTGTGTGTTTGTTCTCGTGTCTGCGTAAGATCAGGTGAGAGGGAGTGTGGGTTCGGGATGTTTTGTGTTCCAGGTAGTCTGCTTTTTCCACGTGTGCGTGTCTCCGGTGTTTAAAAGCAACATCAAGAAAAAAAAGCATGTGCATCCTGTCTTTGAGTGTGTGTGTGTGTGTGTGTGTGTGTGTGTGTGAGAGAGAGAGTGTTACAGAGAGAGAGGGGTGTGTGTCCTCGGTCTCTGGTGGCCCAAAGGTTCCTAGCAGTAGACCAAGTGGAGCCGTGGACTCCAGCTCAACTCTGACCGTGCAGCGTGCCCTCCGCTAAGTGCCAACATTGGTCCCCCAGGCGGAGTGACCAAAACAACCCCCTCTGATTTCAAAGCCCCGGGGTCCGCGTTGCTCACCTTCAGGCGTGCTTTAGAAGGAAATAAGGACTCACTCCAGAGATGTGTCACTCAACTGGAAATGTGTGTTTTTGAGTTATATCGAGAGCTGTGCTTGTGATTAAAGTTATAAAACATTATAGGATTTCTGCCACGGCGGATCCAAAACGTAAGACTCATCCGTGCCATATTGATCCACAGACGTCAGGGCTGGACAGTCTTGGGGAAATCATGTGGTATTACACCATTTATTGAATGCAATTGTTGCAAAAAGTTCTGCGTCTGAAAGTACGGCGGATGCTAATTAAGTTGAATGCTACAGGGGGCCTCAGAGCTGGCTTGTTTCATGTTTTTCAGATCCTGCTCTGAAGAGGAATTTAAGTATTTCAAAGCGCCTCCATTCCAAAGTCTCTCCAGTTAACATGTGAAATGCATGATTCCGTTTGTAATGTAAAACCTATATGCCCAATGTGAGTCGATGTATAAACCGACCCTGGAGTTGGTCTAACTGCAGAGCTGGCCAACTTTTGGCCTTTAACCTTTACAAGAGATGTGCCGCAGGATGAGTAGCGAAGTGTTGGACCGAGAAAGAGAGATGAAGAGAGAGGGAGAGAGAGAAAGATAGAGTTGGGAATAGGTTAATGAGGGGATGGAAAGTTGGGAAAATACACAACTTATTTACTTTACAGAGAAACTTTTGCACTCCCTCACAGCCTTTTGCACTCACTGTAAACTTTTCCCCAGCTTTGCCATGCAAACTTTTCTCTCCTCTCACCCCGTCTAACTTTCAATGTTTTCCTTTTCAGCCCCCACCCTTGACTTCTCTCGCTCTGTTTCTTCCATTCTCCTCTTGTCTCTCTCTCTGGAATCTCTTAATGCTCAAATTAAATTATGTTTATTAGTGCTCTCTGCGTGAGAGGGGGGAAATGGGCCCGAGTACCCTCTGTCTAGCAGTTTCTGCCTGTGTGTGTGTGTGTGTTTACGCGTGTACATGTGGGTAGTGCCTGTGTGTGTGCGTGTGTCTATTGATGTGTGTGTTTGCAGTCCTATCAGAATGCAAGGGCCTACCCTGGTGTTTGGGGACTCTCAAATTCCTCATCAATATGCAAACTCTGTGTTGGGTTCTGCTTGGCCGAGCCTCCCTCTCACACACTCACAGTGCGACACTGCCAGGCAGGAGGTCTCTCCACCTCCGCAAACTCACTCCTCCTCTCTTTCTAGCTTCTCTTTGAAACAGTCTCTTTCTTTTCTCTCTCTCTCTCTCTCTCTCTCTCTGCTCTCAGTTTCCATGTCTGCTAATTCTAAAATGTTTGTCTCTGGTTTGCCCTCCGTCCCACCATCACTGAATCTCCCTCCCATCTGCCCCCGCCTTTCATCCTCACCACTTACCATGGAGCCAGCCACCCAGCCCACTTTGCTTTGATGAAGGGCCAGCTTTTAGAATAAGTTGAAGATGTGGAACATGCAGTTACCAGCATTAAGAAACAGAATAGCTTAAAGGTGTAATGGAGTGTAAAGTGAAGGAGTCTGATTGTGTGACTTTGTGTGTGTGTGTGTGTGTGACCAAGAAAGCATCAAATAGAGGGATAAAAGAGAGTGAGTGACAAAACAAAATTGATGACAAATACTGGTTGACAAAGCGTTTTTAGTCAACGATGAGGATAACGTGCCTGCGTATGGAACGATTCTGCATGTGGACGATTAACCATAAGAATTGTATTTAATAACTGATTGACAAAAATGTGACGAAAACAAATGTTCTTCTCTAGACCAAAATACATCTTAGAAGTTATTAGCCCTCTCCCAGTAGCTAGCTATTCTTTTTGTGGCAGTCGACAAATCAAATCTGATGCGGTTGCTGATTGTTTTTTTTTTTCAAGAGCGGTTTGATTTAAATAATACAATCATAAACATGCAACTGCTGCTGCAAAGTAGTTTATCATTGGCAGCCACTAGTTAACAAAGTGAATTTTTTATCCGCTGACATGAGATGCAGACAGACTTAGCTGGTTGTTAAAAAGGACTAGAAAACAACAGGTTGTTGATCCATGTGCCTGGCTATCATGGCCCTGGTAGCTGCGACCCCAGGAAGAAACAAATATATATCTGGAGTTATTTTAATAGAGATGGAAAAAACTGAAATACTTTTTTAAAAAATCATAATTTTGGTTGACTACATATGTTTGTCTATTTGCCATTAACTAAATCATTGGATAGTGTGAGGGGGGAAGAGAGATGCTGAGAGCGGCTCATAAAACAGTTTGTAGGTCTGGAAGGGCCCCCGGGCTGCATGCATTATGCAGTAGACTTCCACCACCTACCCCACACACACACACCTCCTCATTTTCTCTAGCGTTCATATCCTGCACTGGAAACTAAAGGAGGACTGTGTTGTGTTAAAAGAAGGTGTTCCTGACACACACACACACACACACACACCTCCTCATTTTCTCTAGCGTTCATATCCTGCACTGGAAACTAAAGGAGGACTGTGTTGTGTTAAAAGAAGGTGTTCCTGACACACACACACACACACACACACTTGGGTGAGTTTTCAGGTAGTGGAGCTGAACAGATGGTAGAACAGGACAGGTGCTAGAGTTATTGTTACTGGCCCAGCATCCTGTAGCAGGGAAGGTTTGAGTGGAGCCTATCCACTGCTCTGTGCAAATATGACATGCTGTGGAACAGGTGATTGATTCTGTGCGTTTTTTTGAGCAGGAACGTCAGAATCTTAACGCTACAATTTGATCCGTTGCCATCCATCCATCCATCCATCCATCCATCTCTGTGCCTGGCCAGAGTAAAGGTCACTAGGGTAGAGCTGCACCTACGTGATGCTGCGCATCTCTTTTACTTGCTGCATTCTCTGACTGACTTCCTGCTTCCTGCCTGCACAGGAAGTTACGATGGGCAAATCACGGTGTGGAACAACAGCACGGAGAACGCTCTAAAGAAACTCCGCCCACACAGCTGGGGAGAACAAAACAAGACTCCGACAGGTCAGAACACACACGTGTGCACGTGCGTGCACCCACCTAAACACACACCAACAGTACAAACATTAGCAGCAACATTGTTTTCATCCTATCCTTTTCCCTCAAACTTTGGCTAAAGATCTAAGAGCAGACAATCTTACAACCTGTTTTTGAAGCACTGGTAAATAGATGGATTTTATTATGTCATCATTCCCATGTAGGGCATCCCACAGAGGTGTCTGGGAGTGGAGACTTTGAAGAGGACTGGCAGGGGAGCAATGCTGTGTCTAGAGTCATCTTCCTCCTTGGGCGAAAGGCAGCGACCACTACAGGTGATTGAGGCTGAATGTTACTCCTACTGGAAAATCAAGTTTAAAGCAGCTTGGACTTAAAGCTGGTATGAGCTTGTTTGAGCTGGTGGACACTCTTGGTCATGCTGGTGGTAGCTGGTGGTATGGTCTAGCTGGTGGTAGTTGGTGGTAGCTGGTTTACCAGCTGTCAAAAACCTAGCAACAATCTGGTCAACCAGCTACCAGCAGGGACCAACACAGCGTGGCCATAAACTGAGAATAACTTCACTCAGACGATCTCATCCTTAAAAACATTTGTTGAATGTGAATATAATTCAGTTTGGCATGGTTGGGTCTGCTAAGTATTTCGAAGCTCCCCGCCGATCATATCCGCGACAACGCTCAGAGGCAGGGAACACACATACATCAATCCCCAAACCAGCAGATCCAATCAGCAGACAACGTGTTACATGACTAATGTAGCTGCACCATTTCCCATGACACACCACGACCAAATTGGTGTCGTAATTAGACAGCGGAAGTGATTGAACACTGGACAATTACACATGCGCTTTCCACACGCTACAGGCACATTACACACTTAAACTTTCCCTAAAAGGGTCTTTAACCAGTGCTTTAATAAGGTGATTTAAACAGGCGCTACCATGCTTGCCTTGCACCTAAAAGCACTTTACACTTTTGACTTCCGCTGTACACCTTTTGCACTTACACGGGCGTTTCCTCTTTTATACATGCAGATACATGGGTGATCCTCTTTTCATTGCCCTTACACATGCGCTACTTCTCTAGAGAAAGGATTTTCAGTCTCTAGTGCTCGTCAGCGACCATAGATTTACGCAAAGGCAAGAAACCACGGGGAATCTTGGGTTCAAAACTGTGTGCAACTGACCGACCTGCCTCCTGAAGTCAGCAGGATTGACCGAAAGATATCCGAAAAATCACCCTAGGCTTTTGGGGCCATTTGACCTCCTGCGCAGGTCTGCAAACTGTAGAAGTGACCTTCAAGATCTAGAATCTAGATGAACATTCTATTAATTATGTGAAATCAGTATCAATAACCTTTAAATTATGAGCAAATCATACCCCACTGGTCATCCCGCTGTCTCAGGTTTGGGGACAGCGGCGCTGAACGCCCGGTCCCCTCAATGGGCGACTGGGCGTTCAGTGTTGCAGCCCCCCGTCTGTGGAATGCCCTCCCAGACCATCTGAAGATGCCACAGACTCTCCTCTTTGAAATCAGGCCTAAACACTTTTCTATTTAAGAAAGCCTTTTGCTAACTGTGTTTTAATTTTGTTCTTTTATTTTTCAGTTCCTCGGTTTTTCTGTTTTAAGCATTTATCAATATTGTATATATTCTATTACGATATCTAAATGTTGTTGTAGTGCTTTGAGATATTATTTATATCATCATCATAATTTAATCCCCAAACCTGGTTGTTTAGAAATGGTTTCAAGGCTAGACCTGCTTTTAACAAGACCTGCTCATGATCTCATTACGCAATGGCATACTGATAAATTGCTTAGCATATGCTGATACATTGACAATACTTGATACTACTAAAGCTCTGAGATCACATTTGTCCAATTACCTGAAGCTGCAGTATTTCTGCTTTTTTCGTCTGCAAATCTCACCAGTATTGAACCTCACAATGCGTTCAGAAGCATAGAAGTCCATTTCATACGTCTATGCGTTGGTACTTAAAAGTAGCTGTGGCCGAGATTTTCGTGGCTTTGCTAAATGTAAGTTCGCTAGCTTGATCAATGACTTCCATTTGACCTAACTTCACAGAAAAAATTATATAGTCCAAATGGCCAACCTCGCTGGGAGAGATACTGAGGCAATAGGTCTTGCCTATAACTAATCAAGATTTAATTGACAGGCCAGTCCATCTGTATTTGAAAAGTCAGGTCAGGCGAGAGCCACGCCTCACTGATACAACCTCCTCGTCTTTTCATCTGATTAGAATAATGTAACGTTTGACTCGCCGACCGAGGAACCATGACTCGGGGATCATCACATCTCTCGCTCAGAAGAAATTAGCGCGGCAAATTCCCTTCCGCGTTTATACGCGTTCGCCCAGGCCAAACCGACTGTTGCCAATAAAAAAATAAATATAACAAATTAGCAACTCGTCCGACAGGCACAGAGCCTAACTTTGACAACATCAGCCATTTAAATACCCCCCCTTCCTCATTGACATGGACATTTGATTGTGAGCAGGTGTGTCAGTGATTAGCGTGTGTTGAGCACACACAGCATGACGGCTTACGTCAGCAGCACAGACTTCGAGTTATCTGCCTGATCTTTAGCTGAAAGCTCCACGGAATAAACAGGGAAAAGATAAAGGAACCAGGGAGAGTCTATTAGGCTGGCGAATGTGGGTGTTTGTCAGTGGCACGCTGTTCCCACTTATATGAATCAATATCCATGTGAAGATGTTCAATCTTCAAAGGCTGTTGCCATGGTTTCCAGCAGACGGGCCAGCAGACCTAGTGTCGTGCGGCGGTTCCGGCTTGGTCCGGTTCTGGAACACGGCCCAGAGCCGCCTAGTGGGAGAGTACACGGCCCACCGTGACACAGGCTCCATCGTCATGGTGCTCAGTCCCTGTGGACGCTACCTGGTGACCGGCGATACAGAGGGGACCCTCAACAACTGGGATATACAGGTATGAGGGAGAGTGTGTCTGCCCAAGGGATGTGTGTGTGTGTGTGTGTGTGTGTGTGTGTGTGTGTGTGTGTGTGTGTGTGTGTGTGTGTGTTTGTGAGTGTGGGTGTGTGTATATGAGAGACACAGGCAGACAATGCGAGATGTATAGAGAGAGATAGGAAGGCAATGAAAAATGTTTAGCTGTACATATTGAGAGAAATAGACAAGCAGACAAAAACACTGATTAACACACACATACACATTCAGGGAGAGAAAGAGAGACAGTGAGAGGAGGTGGAAAATAGACGTGTCTTTCTGTGTCCGTGTTGACTGCATCTGGTCTATCAACTCATCAATCAGGAATACTGTGTCCAGCCTGGCATGGCAGTGACCAACGAGGCTCCAGAGCTACTCTCCAGTCTCCGCCCACACCTGAACGCTGTGACTCACCTAGAAACCTGTATCCACGGTGACAGGCTCTTCCTCCTGTCGTCGTCAGCAGACAGCTGTGTTGTTCTAAGCTACCTACCGGGAGAGACGATTGGTGTGTTTGGGCAGGTAAACGCCGACACACACACACACACACACACACACACACACACATTAACATGCAGACTTTTAACAAACTAACTTATTTTCTGGTGAAATAGTCGATTGCCTCATTACTGTCTTAAAGTTTGTGGTGTATGGTTACTACACACCAGTGACCTGAAAGTTCAAAAAGAAAGGAACCTTTTTCACATTCAAAACACATCCAGTCCTGTGTATAATATAAACGGCCTCCCTCTCTCCATAGCTGTGAGCGGAGGAAATGTTGTTTTTAACCCACAGTAATGGTGTTGTGGAGTAAATACCTCCGGACCTAAAGTGCCCTGAGGAGCAGTGTGTTCTCGCTGTCTTGGCCCACTAGTACGTCTCCTTTATCAGTTTCCACCCTGCCTGAGTCCCTGGCCCTGGGTGATTTCACGCCACCATCACCTTGTTACGCGGGGAAACAACAGCTACATTCCGTTTTGTCCTCCGGCCACTGTCTGTTTGCTTTTTTGTGGACGGTAAACGTTTGATCCAGTCGAGGTGAGGCGGAGAATGCGGAATCTTTTAATGGCACTTGTTTGGGTGTTGGGCCGTGGAGTTAGCCTGGGGCGGTGGTGCTTCATGTGGGTTAGCCCGGGGCCCACGCGGCCCAGCCCTGCTCTGAACCCCTCTCCTCTGGGCCTGGGCCCGCGGGTACACCCCATGCCCCCGCACCTCCACTCTGGTTAGAAGAAGGCCTGCCAACAGTTATCTGAGAATGTCTGTTGTGGCGGCGCTGACGGGGACTGTGTGCTGGAAGGTTTCTGACAGTTATTTTGTTGACACCGCAGCACTTGTCATTTGGACATGGCGTGTTCAGGAAAGGGAGTAAAAGGGTTTGAACGAACAGAAACTCGGCGTTAACCCTAGCACTGATGTGTTTGCTGATCTGATGTGCTGGCTCATAAATGTGTTGGGGTGTTTAGTTAGAAGGAAAGATCGGACCTGGGTTAGGGTTCCAACCGTTACACTTATTGAAAATGTTAGGAACACGATGTGCCCAGGCTGGATGGGCATTGGTGGCTTTGTTTGACTGAACATTCCCCATGATAGCACGCTGGAGAATGCAAAACAGGAAGAACACATCTGGAATTCATTTGACTAATTGTCTGACCCCACAGCTACACACCATACGTGGTCTCTAGATGTTCTGTGAAGCCTTAGACCAGAGATGTTTATCTAACATGCGGTTTCACCCCACACCACTAGGAGGATCACTGGCATCTGGAGGGCCCAGGACCTACTCTACCAGGCCCAGAGCCGGGCCAGGGGAACGGTGGGGACCACGACTCTGGGCAGGGGACGACATCTCCACAGAGCCCCAGGGAGACCCCGCCCCACCCAGGCGTCAACAACAACAAGGGAAAGGGTGAGACCAGGCAAAAAGGGGAGAATGAAGATGAGGAGGACGAGAGGGGAGGAGAGAGAGGAGAGCCTGCCTCCAGGTGAGTTCATTTCACACCACATCAATTCGCACAGAGTGGGACACACTGGGAGTCAGGGGTTCTGTATACATACAGTTTAGCTAATGGTACAAAAATATAGTCCTAGTTTAGAAGATGTTCACTGAAGTAAAATGAAGATATATTCTGTTTATATTAGGGTAGGCTGAGGTGTGACAGTGCCTGTGTAAAGTATTATTTTATTTGTTTCCTTGTAATGTGTGTTTTGGGCGGGTATTTTATGTTTTGGACATCCCAGTTTCTACGGTAACTCCGTAAATGGCAGCAGCATTCTAGGGCGAAGCTATGATGAGAGGCTGGGTCAGCGGGTGACTGACAGCAAACTCAGCCATAGGGAGATGCCGCTGAGCGCAGAAGTTGGTGGGTTGTAGCTTATCATGAAACGATGAATTCCAAGTTCATATCATTATCTCTCTCTCTCTCTCTTTCTCTTTCTCTCTCTGTCTGTCTCTCTTGCTTACACAAATGAACTCTCCCTTTTGCGTGTATGTGTGTGTACGTAGGTACGTTCAGCGGTCTACACATGGAGGAGCTCCAGTCCGTGGGACAACTGTCGAGGCCGGACTTTATCACTCACCCTCACCGCTACTTCAACAAGAGAGAGGAGCCCTTGCCCACTCACACTGGCCCGCCAAGCAGAGAAGGTACATACCATCCCATGCACGCACAAGGGCCAACACACACTTACAAACCTATAAACACACTCACACACAGACCAAAAAAAAACAAAACAATAATACACACATGAACACATGATCAACCACAGTTTACACACGGCAGCATGTACAGTATATGACAATCCTAATGGCACACCAAATATTTTGAAACTCTACTCCCCACAAATTACCCAATTTCCTCCGTCGACGGGGCGGGGTGCAGCGGTGAAGGCTGCCTTTGACGAGCGCAGTCTGTTCCCCAAAGACCTCCTGCAGGCAGAGGAGAGGCTGAGACACAGAGGAGCTCCCGACGTTCCCAATGGAAGGACCGGCCAGGGAGAGATGGGGAGGGGGAGGAGAAGGGAGAGCAGGAACAACGGGAGAGGACGGAGGGACAGGTGCGAAACAACTCAAAAACAGCTTTTACTGTAGCTCTAACACGTGATATGGTACAAAATGACTGGATTAGGGACAGTTCTTCTAAAACATACACAACCTGGGCTGGTGTGACTCAATGTCACTTTTTTTGGGGGGGGGGGGTGATTAAATCACAGTTCACAAAAACGATCTGTCAAAGGAGAAGATAACGTATTCCTTTCTCTTCTCTCTCTTTTTGTCTGTAAAGACCAACCAAAGTGGCTGTGGCTGCCTCGGGCAAATGAAGACTGATGAAGATTTGAAGCTCCCCCATACCCAGGGCCCATACTTTATATCCCCGTCTGATGCAGACCACACAACATTCTCTCCAGCCAATGCCTGGTGGTTGTCAAGTCTGTTAACGTCCCCAAAGGGATAAACGCCAACTCAAGGAGCACAGACACAAACACACACACACACACACACACACACACACACACACACACACACACACACACACACACACACACACACACACACACACACACACACACACACACACACACACACTACCTGCAAATATTTGCAGCCCCATCCTTTTATATGTAGTAGTAGTAATTTATTTCGGTCATTATTTAATTTTCAAGATGAATGCTCATAGAAATAACTTGGTAACAATAACATTAAAGGGGCCCTATTATGCTAATTTTCAGGTTCATACCTTTATTTCGGAGTTATTCTAGAAAAGGTTTATGCATTTTATTGTTCAATAAACAATTTATTTTTTCCAAACTGCCTGGGTCTGCAGCCCCTCTGTCTTAAACGCTCCGTTTTAGCTCCTGTCTTTTTAAGGCCCCCCTCCCGACAAGCCCAGTCTGTTCTGATCGGTCAGCTGGCCAAACAAAGGGAATTTGCCTTCGCACTGATGAAAACAGCGTTTTCTCGAACTTCACTGCCTCTGCTCTGAGTGGCTCTGTTTGAGGGCATGCCAAACTAGCAAACTAGGTGGGCATTATGCAAATGTGTGACTTAGTGATGTAGCTAAGTTACGGAAGGAAACGCCGGACTACAAACGAGACGTTTCAGGCACTTCAGGAGCAGTGTTTTCTGTGAGAGAGAGTAGCTCCCTTTGGCGTGGACTATGGGCTTTGTAACTTTTCAGACCTTTTACATGCACAAAAGCTATATAACATACGAAAGGAAAGGGAAAAACCCAAAAAGCATAATACGGCCTCTTTAAATTTAATGAAAAAAACGACAAACAAAAGAAACAAGACACAAAATAAACAATATTGACTGAAAAAGGTGTTGGCTGAAGCTATAGCTTATAAAACCCTCCCTTTATATTGCACATCATTTAATAGACAACTCAATCACTACTGGGTTTATTCTATGCAGACAAAGAAAAAAGAAACAAAACCAAACGTTTCAATACTGACAGAACACAATAATGATCATACTTCAGTTTTATACTTGCTGGCCATTATTATTTATTATTATATTATTATAAAAATAAAAAAAAAATTTTTCGCAAGGTAAACTAATCGTCTTTGTCACAACTATTCCACAAGTTTACCCCTTTGACAGATATGATTCTACATTTTACATCTGTCCTTACCCTTTTTAAACATGCATAATCCTCTAAATTCATACTGACTCTGTAGTTTCCGTTAATTATTTTGTGCTTTGTACATTATCTGTGCAGTTTTAAAATCAATTAGGTCACAAAATTTTAAAGCAAGCAGGTTTGTAAATAATGTGTTTGTTGGTTCATAATAGGCCCTGTGATAGACTGGCGAACTGTCCAGGGTGTACCCCACCTCTCGCCCTGTGACGGCTGGGATAGGCTCCAACCCCCCTGCGACCCTGCATAGGATAAGCGATATAGCTAATGGATGGATGGATGGATGGTTCATAATAACTTGATTTATTTACAATTGTTGTAGCTCTCTATATAGCTCTCTATATGGTAGTATGTACCGTGCATTGCTGTGCTTTTCAGTGAGTTTGAACACTGTAATAATCCCCAGTCAGTGGTTAGATAATAAAGGCTAATCAAACATTGTTTTCCAACACATAGAGCTTTGTCATTACTGGGTTTTGCTGTGGGAGGACGTGTGTGTGTGTGTGTGTGTACGTGTGTGTGTGTGTGTGCGTGTGTGTGTGTAGTGTGTGTATGCACACACCATTGTTTTCATGAGACTTACCTTACAGCCATGAAATTGAGCTCATATAAGATCGTTATAATAATCTGTGTTCATCAGCTCACGCGTGTGGGTGGTGCAGAAAAAGGAGAAAGAGTGGCAGAGAAAGAGAAAGGAGGGGGGGAACGCTTTCCCTGAGGAATTGAAAGGGAATGAGAATTTGATTAGGGACTCTGGAACCACCAGGAACAGCTTCAAGGACAAGTGGAGTGAAGGAAGGGAATATGAGAGCGCACTCGGGCCCCTTGGTCTAACCTAGAACCCCAAAAAGCCTAAGTGACTGCAAGCTGGGAAATGGAGGAGAAACACGCACTTTCAGGACTTTACAGGAACTATCACTGTGTGTGTGTGTGTGTGTGCGTGTGTTTGTGTGCCTGTGTATGTGTGTGTGTCTTGTGGGGCTCAACTGAAAAGTTTGTTGCCTGGCATTGGTGAAAGGACCAATTGGCAGGTTTGTTTTGGGCTGAGTGCCAGGCCAAGAAGGGGTGGAGAGGGGAGAAGAAATGGGCTCACTCCATCACTAGCTGTGTGTGTGTGTGTGTGTGTGTGTGTGTGTGTGTGTGTGTGTGTGTGTGTGTGTGTGTGTATATGTGTGTGCGTGTGCGTGTGCGTGTGCGTGTGCGTGTGTGTGTGTCCGTGTCTAGAGAAGGAATGGGCTCACTCCATCAGTACAGGCATTTTGCTGTGAGTAAGAGCAGCAGGACTGTTCCGCTCGCTCCATCACGTGTGTGTGTGTGTGTGCGTGTGTGTGTGTGTGTGTGTGTGTGGGTGTTTGTGAGCATTATTGATGGGTCTGGGCGGTTGGTTTAATCTCTGTAGCCGCAGCAAGTGCTTAGACATTTGTGGGGGAAAAAGCCAACTGTCCAACACACACACACACACACACCACACAAACATACATCTACACCAGTAAAGTATTTTGTCTAAATGTTGAGGTCTATCAAATTCATAAATATGAATGTTGTAGAATCACCAAGCGGGCCACATGAAAATTTAGATGCTGCTTTTTGGATCCAGGTAGCAATTTCACTGTAGGGGATACACACACACACACACACACACACACACACACACACACACACACACACACACACACACACACACACACACACACACACACACACACACACACACACGCACACAGTAACATAGACTGATGAGGAGGGAAAAGCAATTACAGCCGAGCAGGTTGATTTGATTATAATTTGAGCTCTCACCGCTGTCTCAGTGGAGAGCACCTGTTACCGATGACAACCAAAAGAAATATGATTTGCAGTTGTCAGGGCTGTAGAAAAATTTAATTAAGAATATTCAACAGAAACCACTTACCGTACTTTAGGGGAAGCGATGTTCAAATGTTTTTTTTGGGAGGAGATGAATGGAGTAAAGTGCGTTAGAAGGCCTACTTGATGTAATGACAGCGAGAGAGGTCTCCGTGGGGAGTAGATCTGACTCACGTTCAACCAGGCCTTCTGTTTGGAGCAGAAACCTAACATCACACAGTAGAAATCACACCGTCGGGGAAGGCTTATGTTAGGCCATGGCAACAAGTGCCAAACGTGCTGGCGTTTTACGTGCATTCAGGAAAAATTTGTAGATATACTGAGGGAACATGGACCGGTTATTGAAGTCAATGACGCTAGATTTGTTGTGATTAGGAGGATAAAACGACTCAATAATCTCTCTACGGTCAGCCCTAAATGTAGGCTGGGAATAAACCAACTAGCGTACTGCCTATTGTTGGTGGTGAGAACCGGGTTTCAGTGACGGTGCTGCTGGCACCAATGTCCTCTCCACCATTCCCCTCCTGCCTCTCCTGTTGCGGCTTTCACCTCACGTTCTTACTTTGACTCCCCGATGTCACCGGAAATGATAGGTATTCCATGTAGATTCATCCATTCGCGTTGGATGGAAGTGTCGATCAAATGTAATTGAACTCTACAGAAGGATGATGGCAAACAGGGTTCACGGCTTTCAGAGGACCGACTGTCGCCGAATGAATTATGAATGATCCACAAGGAATGATAGCCTAGTGGGCTACTCAGTCACACAGCGCAGCAAAGCATTTTTGTGCATGCTTTAATGCACGAGTTATGTAACGATTAGTTCCTTCCCTCTCTCCCTCTAACGGTCCCCATTTCTCCCTTTATGGCTTTAATATATTCTCTCCCCCTCTTTCTCTCTCTCTCTCTCTCCGAATCTATTGATGATAGATCCTAATGACGGCGCTAAAAGTCATCATCATTAATGAAAGAGCTACAGCACATGAGCACACGCTCCCCAGCCAGGCAGAACGAGAGACACGCAGCAGAAGTGGCAAGTCACAACTGTCTATATACACACACACACACACACACACACACACACACACACACACACACACACACACACACACACACACACACACACACACACACACACACACACACACAAAATGCCAGAGTACAAACCACCACCTCATTTACAATTTAAATTAGACCTTTTTTTTTCTTCATCCCCACACACAAATTATTTCAGCCCCCGAAAATTCCCAATTAATTTTACCCACAGCGTATGAAATATGGTTCTGCACATTGTTCCGTGCTAAAAAGCTGGCGCTTAATTGCCGGGAAGTGGGAAAATGTTAGCCTAGCGTAGCACCGTGCCCCGGAGCCCTTTGGCGCTGTTAGCATTTCAAATGGAGTTACGCACCCAGACAAGCGAAGGGCCTTTGCTAGCACTACTTCGACTGTTTACAAGGGGGCAACCCTTATTTGTTCTCGTTTTGCTCTCGCCGTGCGTTCGCTCGTGGGCTGGTGCAATTTCGTCAGTGCAGGAGCGAGGACCATCATGTGAATAAATGTGGCACTAGAGCCTATAGGAGCGACTCGCCCTGCCGCCTGATGATGAAGGCGGGCGGGCGGGCAGGCGGGGTGCCGGGCGGGCACAGAGAAGGAACTGTTGTGATTTAACGGCCTTGTTAAGGCCCGTTGTTGCCGTATCTGTTAGCGCCCGCTGCGCTAGTGCAGCACATAATGCTGTTTGGTGTAGCCCAGCAGGGACCCACACTGGGTCGTTATGCACATCCAACAGGAGGGTTGTTTTGCAACTTTAGTCCATGCTGCATCATGCTTACATCAGCCCTCACGACAACTAGAGGATACCAATGGCTTTGTTTATGGTTATTGCTTTTAAGCGGTAAACTGTGTGTGTGTGTGTGTGTGTGTGTGTGTATCCGTCCAATAATGCCCGTTTTTTGTACTGTAATATTATGTCAGGAATCTGCGTAGAGTATTGTTCCCTCCATATGTTCATATTCATGAGTTTGTGTTTCTGGGAGTGTGCACAGGGGCGACTTTGTGTATGTGTGAGTTTCCCCGCATTTCCGTGGAAGTTGCTTGATTGCGAGATAATTACCATAAATCAAATTTGCATTTGTCGTGTAATTTAGCTCTCAGCCGGGAAGAGCCTGGTTAAATTTAGCGCCCACCGCAAATGAGATTTACTGTCTTCTAGATTAATAACTGGAACCCTTATCAGCCCACACACACACACACACACACACACACACACACACACACACACACACACACACCCTCCCACACAGGCTTAATGGAGTGCCACACTGTCACTACAGTGTTACCATTCGGTTTGACAATATGGATACATACTGTTCATCCTCCCCTCTCTCTCTCTCTCTCTCTTTAACTTTCTCTCTCTCTTTGTGTCTCTCCTTCTCTGTCGCTCTCTTTCTAATACTCTCTTTTCCTCCATCTTTTAGTATCTCCCTCTCTCCATCCCTTAACCCCCCCACCCCACCCCCATTTCCCATTTTTTTCTATCCAGACTGATAAGATATTATTATCAATTTATACAGTGGCAGTGTCATGGGAGCAGATATGTAAATGGTTTAATATAGTTGTATTTCACTGCTGGGCTGGGTTGGCTCAATTAAGAATATACATGTGTGCACATCAAACGTTCCTCAGACTTCAGACACAAATCTGATGGGGTCATCTGCGAGGTAGGAGAGGGGCAGGTTGAATTAAAATGAGGCTTTCAAACAGTTTTTTGGAAATAATTAAAAAGCAAATGTAATATAAGAATTTTCTGTAATTCCACAAAGGTCCGATAAGATTACCTCTTTGTCTGTCTGTCTGTCTGTCTGTCTGTCTGTCTGTCTGTCTGTCTGTCTGTCTGTCTGTCTGTCTGTCTGTCTGTCTGTCTCACCAAGCCTGTCTATATGCATCTGTTCTA
>JAPMUY010006627.1:460000-478344 GCA_026901105.3 Galaxias olidus
CACTTTAAAGGCCATTAAAGTGACCTTAAAATCTCTTCCAGAAAATACGGTTAGCCAGTGGAGACCATAGAGGGGCCGGGGAGATGTGTGTCCTCTTTGTAGTCCTAGTAAGAACTCTGGCTGCAGCCTTCTGAACCATATGCAGTTTTCAAATTTACTTGCTTGGTGTCGGAGAATAAACCGTTTCAGTAGTGTTGTGATAAAAGCGTGCGTCAACGCCTCTGTTTTTTAAGGATGGTATTGGGCGGACTCTAGATGTATTTATTTGATGAAAAAGGGACATTTTTCTGAATTAACTTATATGAGATTCAAAGCTCTGAGTCAAGAATTACTCCGGTTGCGCGCTTCATGTACGAACCAAGTGGTCACAAGGCCATATATAATGTCTAAGGGGGGCATTGATATGGTTATGATTATCTCAAGTTTTAATTATTGACTGTAGGGGTCTGGTTAAATTAATCCTTGAGAGCTAAAACAAATGAAAGCTGTTGACATACACACACACAAACACAAACAGATGATGAGGTCTGAGCTAAAAAAAGCAGTGTGACAGAATGAACAGAGATGTGACTCATAAACAAGGCTGTGGTTTGGGCACAGCTGTGTGTGTCTGTGTGTGTGTGTGTGTGTGTGTGTGTGTATTTGTTTGTGTGGGGGGAGAACATGTATCACACAGGCTTTTCTTCACACTCCAGTGACAACGAACCAAAGCATGCTATCATCCTCACAGCTACACACCAATCGACTGGTTCACACCTCCCCAGAGTCAGCACACTCACTACAGCCTTTATCTCAGACGGATGAAAAGATGGATGTCATGTGCCCGTTGTGGGCTAATAGTACTATATGGCAGTGATGGATGATACATCAGTCTTGTGTAGATCGAATGTATGTTTTTGCTTGCTTGTTTGGGTGATACCAGCATTTGTTTTCTTGTTGAAAAGACCCTCCGTCACGCTCTAGGTGGAATCCATGATGGTGTTATACTACCTATGGCCTGTAGATGGCAGTGGCAGTCCAATGAACAAGGTACTACCGCAGGTTGATTTAGCCTCTCTCTCTCTTTCTCCCACTCTCTCTCTCTCTCTCTCTCTCTCTCTCTCTCTCTCCTCTCTCTCTCTCTCTCTCTCTCCCCCTGTTCCCCTCCCTCTCTCTGTTCTTTCTTAATTGTGTGTTCGTATGGATAAAAAAAGAAACAAAGTGTTGGAACGCTCTTACCTGAACTCCCACGCTCACCGTTTCACCTAGGCTTGCGACAGGAAATTGTCATTTCTAAATATCATTCGCAACACAATTTGTCTCTTTAATCCGACACTAAACAATCCCTCGCCGAGCGGCGCGGCGCGACGCGCGTGATCAAACAACGTCGTGTAGGACTGCCACATCGTTCTGTCATTACTCAACGTGCCTGACCTAGATTGGTGCATCGGAGTTTGCAGTCAAACTGACTCCTGTAACCCACAAAACAATAAATCAGGGATTGAACGGTGTGCTTGTTTTTTTTTTCCATCTCTACTGTATTTAATCAACGGTTACCTGCTTTTTCCCTTGTCCCTCTGTCTCTCACACTGTTCTGTTTCTTCCCCTGCTTTTCCTCTCTCCATCCATCTGTCGCTTAGAAAAGAGGAGGCAGACAGCTAGGCCACAGGGCCATCCCTCCCTCCATCCCACCAGCCCTGCCTTTGTCCCCTCAGGTGTTTATCAGGACCATCAGGAGCGACAGCAGGCCATCACTGAGACCCCCCCACCCCACCCCTCTCTTTCTCTTTTAATTCTCCCTCAATCTCTCTATCCATCTCCCCCTCCTCGCCTGTCAGGGTTGTCACTCGGTTGATAACTCTGTGTGTGTGTGCCATCTTTTTTAAACTTGTATTTTTGTCTCTTTGGTCCCTCTCCGTTTTAGCTCACAAAGCGTGAACGCGGTTTGAGAAAGACACCCAGTTCTCTCCGAAAATATTATGCGGTCTCCCAGGCATGTCCTATGTGTTAAGCAAGTCACACTGACAAACAGTACGTGTAAAAGTAAAGTCACAAAGGCTGTGGCAGTCTGTGAAGCCCTCCCCTGCACTCTCTCTCTCTCTCTCTCCCTCTCTGTTCCTGGGATCTCTCATTATCTCGCGTTTCTTCTCCCTGTGTGACATTCGGCGACTTTTCATCTTCACTTCCAGATGGGTCTGCACCTTGCTATTCCCCTCACTAACCTCGCTCCGCTCCCGCGCTCACTCTCCGACCCACTCACAGTCCGCGACGCTTCTCTCTGTAACCGTCTCCCTCTCTCTGTTCCTCCCTCCCTTTCTGTTGCTCCCTTTCCCTCCCTCCCTCCCTCCCCTACTATCTCCCTCTCTGTCTTTCTCTCTCTCCCTTATCTCCCTCTCTATGTCTCTCTCTCCCTATCTCCCTCTCTCTTTGTTTCTCTCCCTCTCTCTCTCTCTCTCGCACTCTCTCTCTCTTTCACCCTCTTTCTCTCTCTATCTGACTCCTTCTCTCACTCTGCTCACTTCTGTAATCCCCACTTTGTTACGATGTACATCTGCAGTGAACTCTGTCCATTTGGTCCTTTCATACGTCCCCCCCCCCCACCCACCCCCCAACCCCTCTCTGTCCTGTGCCTGGGGAGGCAGACCAAATGGCCACGGCCCAGACCTGAAGCTTCCATCGTCTGTCTGTGGTACACACTGCAGATTCACAGCACCTTCAGTGGATGAGCTACCAGGCGGGCTTACCCCCACCCACCCACCAACTTTTGTTTGAGCTCAAGGAAAGATTTTAAAAAACGCCGTTCGAAGATAATGGGGACATGGCTTTTTGGTGTGGTGAGCTGATTTTCAAGTAGCGCAGGGTAAATGTCACATTCAGTTGGAAGCCCTTGCTGGTTGGTCTCCCAAAGACTTACTCTTGCCTTATCAATAAACACACTCGTATCTATGACTTGGTGTGGCGTAAGCGAGAGGCTGCCTAAGTGTCCTTCGCTCCCACTCCACTCCGTCTCCATTTCTTTTTCTTTCTCTTTCTCTCCCTCTCCTTTTCTCAAATGCACACTCACACTCGCAAGCCTTTCCGCTCTCTTTCTGTTTCTCTCTGTCATTACTGAAAGGTCTCAAACTAATTCCAGACAGTCAATATGTGTCCAGCATTAGATCACCAAGAGAAGTTTAACCTAACAGATGACATTCAATACAGCCGCAATCATTGCCTGCTAATGAATTAAATAGTCCTGACATTTCCCGTGCACAGCGATTGTCCTTTCGGGCCCCTGCTCTCTCTCTTTCTCTCCCTCTCTCTATCTCTCTCTCTCTCTTTCCATCTCGCCATCTCTCCCTCGCTCTTGCTCTCTATCACCCTCTCGCTTTCTCTACCCCCCCTTCTTATCTTTACTACTGAAGCCACTCCCAGTTAGCATATCCTCTCCTCCTCTCTCTTTTTATGTCTTTCCTTTCTTCCGTTTTCTGTTCTGTCCCTTTGCTATTCCCACCTCCTCTCTTTATTCTCCATCCCCTCTCCTTGTTCTTCTTTACCTCCTTCCCCGACTCCCTCTCTCTTCTTTCATTCGTCGGCTCATCTGTATGCTCTAAGCATGGCCGGCTGTTTGTGCTAGCTGGGCTGGGGCAGAGCGCGAGCGAGGAAGCGCGGCGGAGGGAGAGAGCATGGGCCCGAGTAAAGAGGGGAGAGCAGGCGGGATGGAGGGAGAGAACAAAGAGAGCAAGATAAAGAGGGAGGTTTTAGCAGCGGGCAACTGAGACGTTTCACAGCTGGGGGTCGCAACCCCGATGACCCCAGCCAACCTCACACTGTGAGGTGACTGTCCACACCGGTACTTACGAAAACACACACACACACACACACACGCACACACACACACACACACACACACACACACACACACACACACACACACACACACACACACACACACACACACACACACACACACACACACACACACACAAACTGAGGCACATGCCCCCTCAACCTGCAAGCCAGCCACCGGGCCACCTGCCAACATGTGGGAAGGAAAAAGAGAGGGATGAGAAAAAGAGAGAGACCAGGGAGAGGGCGAGACGTGAGAGAGAGAGAGAGAGCGAGAGAGAGAGAGAGAGAGGGAGAGTGGGTGAGAGAGAGAGAGAGAGAGGGAGAGTGGTTGAGAGAGAGAAAGAGAGAGAGAGAGAGAGAGAGAGGGAGAGTGGGTGAGAGAGAGAGAGAGAGAGAGGGAGAGTGGGTGAGAGAGAGAGAGAAAGAGAGAGAGAGAGAGAGAGAGAGAATGGAAATGTGGCTGTTGAGCGCCTGCTGAGATAATGGCCCCCCCAGTCAAGGGAGTGATGGTGGGAGGAAAACAAAGGGAAAAGAAGGGAAGGGGGGAGAAGAGTAACACAGGGAGGGAGAGAAGAAGGGAGGGGAAGGTAGGGCACGGCCTGATCTGGAGCTGTGCCTTTGCAATAGTAGATCTGAAAGTTTCTGTTGTGCTGGAATACAAATGAAGGAACTGTATTGTTATGGGAGTCACAGCTCTGGTTCAGCTGGAGGAGATACACAGACAGACACGCACAAACACACACACACACACACACACACAGACACACACACACACACACACACACACACACACACACACACACACACACACACACACACACACACACACAGACACACACACTCACACACATTCTTTCTATCGCTTCATCTTTATGTGTGTGTAAGGGTGTGAGTGTCTATGTGTGTGTATGTGAGTGTGTGCAAGAAAGAGAGAGAGAAAGAGATAGTGAGAGGGGTAGAGAGGGAGAGAGAGATCGTTCCCCTGGCTCCGCTCTTTGCTGTCACGAGTGTTGTGTTGCTATAGGAACAATACACAAACCTGTTGACTGCTGAAACCTTGGTACTGCGAGCTTGCTGCCTAGCTAGCCGGCTAGCGTTAACTGACACGATTTTCAAGTGTATTTTACAATAAAGCCAAGAAAAAAAGAGAAACAAGTTTCTAGTTATTATTTTTCTATCTTGAATAAAGGTATGTATAACATGCTGATGAAGGCTTTCAACAGCTGGAAGACTTGCCTCACTGTAGTACTAGCAAACTGGCTTGCCTTAATACTAGTTCAGTTGGTTGCTCAATTTGCTTAAATTACTAATTAGCTAGCTAGTGTTATTAACTTGCGAAATAAACCCTTTGGCTTACCGTTACATACTAAGTTTTAGTAATCCTAGTTAGCATACTGTAGTTATTTCACTATAGTTCTTTTGGTCCATTACTATAGCCAATACAGAAAGCTGATATCTGAAATTACAAAAGGTCGTACAGCTAGCTTGCGTTAATACCAGATAAATGGTGTGCAAAACACTTATTAAATGTGTCAACATGAAAACGAGGTTATCTGTTCCGGAAAAAGCTAAAAAGTCATTATTTTAATACACGGAGCCTAACGTTACCATTTTGACGTGGTTTCCACTGCCCTTACAGTTATACAGCTCTACAAATCTCAGCATTTCTTCTAATTTAATAGCAGCAGTAACTTATTCCTTTATTTATTATAGCAGTAGGATTCAGTCGGGTCGAAGGAGCTCCGTTTTTCTTTTACAGCCTATTACTGTTGATATTTTACTACAGGAGAACGTCTGTGGAAAGTGCCCTGAGCAAAGGCAGAGACGCGGGAAGAATACGTGAACTATACCAAAAGGAGTCATGAATTTAAATGACTTTGTGGTCATTCCCAGCAACAAGGCCAAGTCTGTCAAACTCAATGCCAGGTATGTAGATTCTCTGCCTTTAGGGAGATTCCATACTTTGCTAGTTGGACTAGACACATTTTATGAATAAAGGTAAGACAATAACAATGCCACAATTAAAGTTATCCATTGTCTTTCACTATTGTTAACAGCACATGGCAAATTAAATGTATTAGGGTTCCTGGCCTAGTTAATAAAGCAGGTGGTTCATTTTTGGTGTGCAGACTAATCTCTTGGTAATAGTTTCACGCAGAAATATCCAATTATCTATTGTAATTAGCCTACTTTGCCATCTACAGTAATTGAAAAACGGCTAGCCTTGGCTTTTCTTTGAAGGCTCAAACTAAAGGCACAACCTATAGCCTTAGATGCTGGTCCAGACAATTATTGGCCGTTAATGGCGTTTCCTTCGTCTTCGTGATATTAAGTTCCTTAGATCCCCCTCGTCCAGTTTCTCATTGGCTATCAGAGCATTGATGGAATGGACGACCTGGCGGGTAGGTGCCCTGATCTGAGGACTAATCGATGAAACCATTGATCGCTCTGTGGCTACAGGAGTCTGCCAGGGCAGCAGATGAACCCAATGGATTGATGATTGCTCCAGCACTCTGATCTGCTGCACTAGGTCATTTGTATGATTGATTGTCGCCGATTGATTGTGTGTGTGTGTGTGTGTGTGTGTGGGTGTCTGCCGGCGTTGCCATAGGAACCTGCGGGAGCTGCGCATGGAGACGGTGACTCTGGCCCAGGAGAGCAAAGACATGGAGGAGAGACTTCTACAGCTGAAAGAGAGCATGAGTCGGGAAAAAGAAGAGCGAGGGTGAGTGGAGTGTACCAGGTAAGGAGGGAGGGAGGGAATGCAGGGATGGGGATACTTAGAGGGTGAGGAGAGTATTAGGAAGGGAGAGAGGGATACTAGAAGGTTGAGTATTCCATTATCAGGATAGAGGAAGAGGAAGAGTGAGTAGGCCTATAACATACTCAGGAGGAAGGGAGAGGGTGAGAAAGAGAAAACAACATTGGGATGGGTGAGGTTGAGAAGGTAGGATAGAGGAGGGAGGGCTAAAGTTGTGTCGTTAGTCCATGTGTCTTTAGTCTACAGCTCCGTCTATGTGACAAACTGCAGGATGATGTCACTATGTGATGGATTACAAAAGAGATGGTGGAAAAGGGCCATTACGTCATCCTATCTTATAATGTAGGCATCCACACACACACACACACACACACACACACACACACACACACACACACACACACACACACACGCCCTGACTCAGGGGAAATAGAATTTCGGCCATCGTCCCACCTAAGAACCATCTCCTCCTCTCTATGTTTCCCTTAATTATTAGCTAGGTCTGTCCTTGACACACACACACGCACACACACAGACACACACACACACACACACACACACACACACACACACACACACTGGGCTATTATTCTAAGCTTTGCTGGCCTGTTATAATTGTCCCATTGTTTAACATTAGAGGGGCATCGCAGCCGATAGGAAATTAATTCTCGGACCCAAAACAAACATATCATCAGTGATTAATATGATTGTTTTCTTCCTCCCTCCCTCCTTGCCTCTCTTCATTTCATTAATTACATTGAGTTGGGTGACCCATGTGAAGTTATGGAGAACAGTACTTTGCAGGCATATATCACAATATACGAGCGCATAACTCATAGGACGGCATATGGGAGTGTACGCACGCGCAAAGTCACGCACAACCCTTTACAGAAACACACCCCCACACACAGTGCCTGAACAACATATCCATCATAATGAGTTACAGCAGGAGGGCCGGAGGTAAATGGGATGTAGAGGGAGACTCTAGATTGTTTCCACATGTGTTGGTCCAGGTATAAATTCATACGTCAACACACAGCGAGGCTTACTGTGGATAATGGGAAGAAGATGTATCGGGGAATACTTTTGTGGAGACGCGATGTGTGTGTGTGTGTGTGGGTGTGTGCGGGGGGTTGTTTGCGTAGGGAGGGCCAGACCTAATTGGAGTGTCATACATCACCATGGAGAGGAGGCGGTGCCTGATGTTGTCCTGACGATAAACTCTCAAAACACACCGGCCGTCGCCGTGAGTTACGGTCACAGTTACCGTCCGCTCCCCCCTGGCCGTGGTGGAATATGGTGCGTCGGCGTGTGCATGTTCCTCTATGACCACGTGTGCGCCTGCGTGCGTGCGTGCGTGCGTGCGTGCGAGCGTGCGAGCCTAGATTGAGAGTGTAGGGGCGTATCCAACGCGTGTTTTACAAGGAGACAAACACGATGGCCGTGTTTCCTCTATTCACCCTGGGCCGTTAATCCTGGGGGAGGGCAGCGTGGGGAGAGGGGGCTGGCTGTGCAGCGGCACCGGGCTAGCTCCCCTGCCCTCGGAGTGAGAGTGAGAGAGGGACGGAGAGGTCCGCCGTTCTACATGCGGAACGCGGAAAAAGAGAAGGGGGTCGGATTGAGCACTAGGAGGGTTCAATAGGAGAGGCCCATCCCGTTTTGTTTTTTCGTTCCACTCACTCTCGGCTCCTTCCTTTGGATTGGGAACATCTGCTAAATGACTGCGGCATAACACAGGGGAAGATTTCAGAACTCCACGTTCAGCTAGAGGGAGGGAGAGGAAAAGGGGACGACGCAAATGAAACGGAGGGAAAGTGAGGGTGCGGGAGAGGAGAAAAGACGTCTTCTTTGGGTCTCTTTCCGCCCCTCGGTCGCCCGGGTAGCCCGGGGACGGGAGGGTGGGTTGCTTATCTCGTATATAATCCACTCCCTTCCGACAGCGCCATCAATTCACTCCGCAGAGTGTAACTGGGGCCCTAATAGAGTGAGCGCGAGCTCCGAGTAGCGGGGCCCGGCAGAGTGATGGCGGAGGCGGCTGCAGCCCCCCCAGCCCCCGCGCAGAAGGGGCCCTGTTGACGTCGTAAAACAGGAAAGGCAAACTAGTCACCGTTCCATTAGGTGACAGTCCATTTGTCGGAACCCATTTGGGTCCCGGCTCCTCTGTCAAGACGAGAGGTCTCCCAGCCTCCTCACCTCGCTCCCCAGATTGCGTCGGCCGGGGGAAAAACACTTTGCCAGCAACGGCGGTTGTCAAGCACTCAATCGCTGTTGCCGGCCTCAAAAGTTATTGAGCGCGTATGTCATCGCCGTTGTCCGGAACTTTCTCCAGACAGCAGTGATTCTAGGGATTGCGGGAGAGGTAGGGAGAGCGAGAGAGAGAGAGGGTGGTGTCCCTCTTTGACCCTTCCGGCTCAGAGAGTGCTGGAGGTCTCTGTCGCTGGAACCCGCTGCCATTACCGGTGTCCGAGCGCGCCGCGGAGCCCATTTCCACGGCTTCCTGCCAAGCAAGGGCCTCGGGGGTCGCTCGTTCCCTCCGCCAACCCCCCCTGTACCACTCCGTTCACCCCCACGTTCAGAGAGGGTCAGCGGTGAAAGACCGCCACCCTCACCGCCTCTCCGAGAATACCAGCTCAACAAAAAAACACAGGAAAGTTAAAGCGTTGCTTCTCTCTCTCCCCTCGCTCCGGACTCTTTCCGTCAGCCACGCGGTGTCGACCCGTGTAAGGTGTCTCCAGTCGTTCTTGTCTTTGTCCCGTCTCTCCCTTCACTCCGCCCCAACCCCCCCCCCCCACTCCCTCTCCGCCTGCGTCAGTCAGCTTTGCACACCGGCCCCGGAGAGGAGCGCGAGGTGTGACGGCGTCGTGTCTTGAGTCTCGCCGACAGCATTTCGTGTCTGTGTGTGTGTGTGCGTGCGTGCGTGTGTGCGTGCGTGCGTGCGTGTCCGTGCGCGCGCTGGGGTGTGACCCGAAGGTGAACCAGACGAAGTTGCTGCCGGCTATGACAGGCGGGCCTGGCCTCAGATCGACACCCCAGTCTCTCCGCGTTAAGCCTCAGCCCCACCTTTAGCAGGGACGTCGAGGCGTGGCGAGTTGTTGTTCCCCGTCGCTGGTGCCCTCTGTTCGGGGAGGCATAGGTGCTGGTCGTGACTGAGCCACCGCTACGGTCGTGCGGCAAGGGTTGTTGACTACCCAGCGTGGCTTGTTGCTTGTTGTTTTTCTGGGGGGGGGGGGGGTCTTTAGTTTTCTCGGTGCATTCTGTCACACCCTAGACTTCTCAAAACAGTCAATTGGACTGTTGTGTTGTGGTATGTGGATGGCTAACACAACTAAACACACACACACACACACACACACACACACACACACACACACACACACACACACACACACACACACATAGATACATACACCACAGGACTTATTTCCTGTGTAGACTTTTAGGCCCGATTTCCCGTACAGGGATTAAGCCTGGTTCTAGACTAAATCTCACTGTCAATGGAGATTCTCCATTGAAACGTTGTTTAGTCTAGTACTTGGCTTAATCCCTGTACGGGAAACCGGGCCGTGGAGTTTCAAACGACACATGCAGACACACACACACACACACACACACACACACACACACACACACACACACACACACACACACACACACACACATACACACACACACATTCCCTTGCTGCTAGCGATGGCTGTGCAGGTGCTTTCTGGCTGTGAGGGAGGGGAGTTTAGAGTGACGGATGATTAAGGAGTGCAGTGTGGAGGGGTCCGCCAGCTCCGCTCGGAGCCCACACCCCGCCGCTCTCACTCAAACTCCGCCAGGGCTACAATTATTGGCAGGTGTTGGATTCGTGTGCGAGTGTTTCTTTCTTTCAAAACCGAACTTTGATGGCGTATCAAGCGTGAAAGGTTTTAATGATATATTTACAGATGTAAGGGCAGTAAAGACAACACACACACACTAAAAGCTCAGACACTGTGATGCCAGCGAGGGCGTTTCCTCCTTGTACCAAAGACAACTTTGTTGCCTAGGTGAAGTCACTATGGGGATTATCACCTGACGCCCAAACCTGGTGTCAGGGCTCAGAGGGGTGTCAGGGGTGCCAGTAATGCGCCGGCTTCACACACGCACACATACACGCACGCGCACGCACGCGCACCCACGCACATGCACACGCTCACACACGCACGCACACACACACACACACACACACACACACACACACACACACACACACACACACACACACACACACACACAGATACACAGACAGACACCCTCAAACAGACACACACACACACACACACACACACACACACACACACACACACACACACACACACACACACACACACACACACACACACACACACACTCAGACTTCATGTGCCATGACAGGCTGCCAGTGCAATCCAAGCCAAAGTTGGTTCACACCCAGTGAAACCTCACAATAGTATAAATCATTCAGAGGAAGAGGGGCAGGGCCATGAATAACTCACACCATGTCCTAAGGAGAAACTGTTTCCACACTCTCACCCACATGGATTTAGTGTGCCGCGCATGAGCATGTGTGTGTGTGTGTGTGTGTGAGAGAGACAAAATAATACAAACGCACATGCTTTGTTTGGAGGGGAGGCACGTTGTGCAACTACATCTAGCCCGCGGAGGAGGAGCGAGCAGGGCCTTCACATGCAAATAACCAGTGCTGCCTCAGCCCGGACTGAGTACAAATGTGAAGTCTAGGAATACTAGATCATCCACAGTGAGGACGAGAGGGCTGGGGGGACCGGCGTAAGAGGTGGCGGTGTGAGTTGACGACTGCAATGCAGCTCAACGCGCTTCAGTCGAATGGTACCAATAAGGTCAGACCTCGGACACCGTTGCTATGACGCCGTAGTTCCTCCCCCTCTCAACGTCTCCCCCCCCCCCCCGCCGTTGTGCTCTCCAGGAGGTCAGGGCCCTTCCGGTGGCAGTCGGGTCAGGCCAACGTCGGCGCCAAGGCCAGCAAGGAGAGCGGGCTCCGCAAGGTACCGTGGAAACGTCGTGAGGCAGCCAGCCGCTCTTTGGGGGGCTGGGGAGCAGCAGTTCATAAAACAAACACCATTCCCCTCTAGAATAAAATGTGTAGAGACTTGTTTCCATGACTCAGAGGAGAGGTGTTCTTCTTTACACTGTCTCTCTCTTTCTCTCTCTCCCCGGTGAAGTTGTCAGCAGGCAAGGTGAAGATCAGGGTGCTGAAGGACCAACCTCTGGCAGGTAACCATCCCCACCATCCCTCTGCTCCTTTTCACCTCCTTGGCCCTGCTGCTTTTAGGCTAATGCGTGTGTGTGTGTGTGTGGGTGTGTGTGTGCAGAGCCCCCTAGAGGGAAGCCTGCCCCCCCTGTCCTCTCAGTGGACCATCTGTCCAGCAGGAAGTGCCGTCTGACCGGAAAGATCTGTGGCCAGTGTGAGGCCCGCACTGCCGGACTGGTTGGTACACATACACCCCCCCCCCCCCACACACACACACACACTCACACAAACTCACACACACTCACACAAACATACACACACACGCGCACACATTCACACACAAGGGCACGCTGTCTCTCTGTTTGCCTTCCTCCTCTCCTCTCCCGTCTGCCGTGCGTGGGATGTGATCTGTGGATTCCCCCTCTGTCCCTCTGTCTTCCCTCTCTGGGTGTGTGTTTACACAGATAACAGTAGGCCAGCCCAGCCATCGATACGGGGGACCCGCACCGCTCTGTTGACACTCACACACAAACACACACACCCTCTCTCTCTCTGTCACCATCCCTCTCTCTTTATCTTTCCACAGCGTGGACTGGACTGGGTGTGAGTTGTCAAGTGGCGTGTGTGTGTCTGTGTGTGTCTGTGTGTGTGTGTGTGTGTGTGTGTTGGGGGGACTGTAGCGGTGGACTGAGTAATGTCTGCTTACCGTCCGGCTGCCCCAACATCCCCATGGTGACCAGGGGCCGTTCCCCCTCGTCATCAACTACTCATAAGGACTTCCGACCCCACAGCTAACAGAATTTAGTGAATGTGTGTGTGTGTGTGTGTGTGTGTGTGTGTGTGTGCTGATGTGTGTTTGTGAGTGCAGGGTGTCTGAGTGTATGTATGGGTTATGCCGAAAGGCGTATGTTTGCAAATGCTACTTTGTAATGGTTTGTTTGTGTTTTTGTGTGTGTGTGTGTGTGTGTGTGTATCCATGTGTATTTTTGTAATGAGGTGTGCGTCTTTTTTAGATGGTGTGCCTGAGTGTGTGTGTGTACATATGTCTGTGTGTGTGGATGTGTGTTTGCGCACGCTTCCTGCCGCTGATGCGGAGTTCCGACCCTGTAGCCAGCAAAGCTTAGAGTTTGAATAACGCACGGATGCAACCAGTTCCTCGCTGGCTTAGCAAAGGGGATAGACGGAGATAGAGAACGAGAGAAAGAGAGAGGGGTAGAGAGAGATTGAGAGAGAGCAAAAGAGAGAGGGGGAGAGAGATAAAGAGAGAGGCTGAGAGAGAGAAAGAGAGGGGGAGAGAGCAATATAAAGAGAGAGCGATAGAAGGCATGCCACATGCCACATTTCCAGTTGTTATTTTAAGCGTAGCGCCACATAGCATTTTAATGCGGTGTAATGCGGTCATTAGCTAGATCGGGCGTTTTACGATGATAGGTGTGGATGGCTCTGTGTAGGTGCCCCTAGTGGCCTGTAACAACCCCCCTAATGGCTGTCTGGGACACACACACACACACACACACACACACACACACATGCACAGAGCGTGGATGGCTCTGACGTCCCATAATGACGGCCCTAATGGCAATGAGTACGCCAATGCAGGCCACTTGGAACTGCACTTAAGCACACTAACACACACACACACACACAAACAAACCGTCAGCCCTCAGTAACTTAGTATCCACGGTCACACACACTAGCGATCGTACACACTCTGTACACCTTGCTTTGTAACCACTATCACACTCTCACACACACAAACCCTCTCGCCAGTCTAGAGGGCGTCTGGAAGGGTTTTCACCAGCTGTGTCTGGAGGGGCATGGAGGCATGGACATAGACAAGGAGGAGAGAGGAGGCTGCTGTGGGCACGGCCAGCCCCCCCAAAAGGGCCTGAGTCCTGGGGGGAGACGTTCCCCAGGCCTGGTTCTCCAGTGGGACTGAGACTGTGGAGGGCCGAAGGAGGGACCAGCAGCTGCTACCTTACACCCCTTGTCTGTGTGTGTGTGTGTGTGTGTGTGTGCGTGCGTGCGTGCGTGCGTGCGTGCGTGCGTGTGTGTGCATGTGCCTCGGCTCCCGACAGGGAACCGATGGGAGCACGGAGTGAGAGTGCCGAAGGTGGAGTGTGTGGTGCTGGGAGAAAAGAGAGGAGGACACGCTAGATAGCTCTACTCTCTTTGAGTTCCATAGCAGAGCAGAGGCTTCATTCCATCCCTTCTTCTCTCTCCTCTCCTCCGCTCTCTCATCCATCGTTTCCTCCTGGTTACCTCTCTCCTGTACTCCCTCCTCCCTCGTTGCCTACGGGTCTTCCCGTCCCTCTCTCCACCTCTTCTCTCCTCCCTCCTCCTCTCCTCTCGTCTTCTTTGCAGTCCTCTCCGTGGTCCACCCTGCTGATGCTGTGTTTCCCTGCTTAAGTCCTCTCCTTACAGGAGCATCCCGTAATGACCTCCCTTGATGCTTGGCAGGCTCACACACCCTCACACACACGCACGCACGCACGCACGCACGCACGCACGCACGCACGCACGCACACACACACACACACACACACACACACACACACACACACACACACACACACACACACACCTTGATCAGCATGCTGTCGGCATAACGCTCTGACTTCTCAATATTAATCCCACCAAACCTAAGTTTGCCTTAGAAAAAGTTGTACTATTAGGGGATGTTGATCTTTCTAGATCTTATAATCTTTTAAGAGACAACAAACATTCTATTAATGCACCAATTATTGTTGTTATCTCTCTATCCCTCTTTATTTCACTCAACCGGTTTCAAACACAAATGCACACACACACACACACGCACGCACGCACGTACGCACACACACACACACACACACACACACACACACACACACACACACACACACACACACACACACACATGCACACGCACGCACACACACAGGCGCACGCTGTTTGTATGACATGTTGTGCTTGTCTTTCAGACGTGTGCCGAGTGTGGGGAGGACTACTGCGTGGGCTGCTTTGCCAAGTTCCACCAGAAGGGGGCACTGAAGCTCCACAGGATGATCCCCATTCAGGTGAGAGGGCCAGAACGCACGTACGCGCACACCTTCGTCTTTATCTCTTTCTCTCTCTTTCTCACGCGGATTTCATATATACATCCCATCAAGTTATATTGGACACACACACACACACACACACACACACACACACACACACACACACACACACACTGTTAAGTTTATGCGCTGGCAGTGAATTTGTTGAGGCGGTTTCTAAAATGGAGGCTGTCCATTAGCAGATGACCTGCACTTGATCACATAGCCTTTCTCTGATTACGCACACCTGCCTGACTGCGCCAAGAGAGGAACACACTCACACACACACACACAAGCAAACAGACGCACATATACACACGCACAGGCCCACACAGACCCACCCAATTTCTTTATATAGTCGCCAAATATACAATGATGGTTAACGTTCAGATTCTTCTCATGTAACTATGCACCTCGATGCAGACACACGTACACGCCAATCTCCTGACTGCTCTTACGTAGGCCGAGTATTCCTGTCAGAGGAGAGAGAGCTGCTGTCTATGGAGGAGGGACCACGGGAACACGGCACCCTGACATCCACACCACCACACGCGTGTGTTTGTATGTGTGTGTGTGTGTCGTTGCTTCAGTGTTCCTCCTCGTCGTGTGTGTCTGCGATGGTCCTGCTGTGCTCCCCTCCTCTCCCTCGCTTCTCTCTCCGTCACGCCCATCCTCGGCTATCTTTTCCTCTGCACTCGCGTCTGGCCCTAATTGTGTGTGTGTGCCTGTGGGGAGCGTGAGTGCGTGTATGTCTGTAGATGTCTGTGTGTGTGTGTGTGTGTGTTTGTGCGCGTGTGCGTTTGATCTGCCTACTGTGCAGCATTGGCCGGCTCTGGTGCAATGCAGCGAGCGCTCCATCCACTCTGTGTTTGACCAACCAGCATCCCACCTTGATGGGTTCTCCTTCAGCCCAGTCAATAGGGACCCACACACACACACACACACACCGAAAGAAACAGGCTGACACAATGAGACAAACACAGACAAATTAGTGACAACTGGGAGAAATCGAAGGAGAGCTTGGTTTGCTCTCTCGCTCTCTCTCTCTCTCTCTCTCTCTCTCTCTTTTCCATTCACACACACACACACACACACACACACACACACACACACACACCCACACACACACCCACACACACCCACACATACACACACACCCACACATACATGCACGTTGAGATGTAGCGGCAGGGCTGCTAGACCCCTCTGTTTGGCAGGACACTGAGAGCAGGGATAATACAGACACAGCTGACGCAGGCATCTCAACCTCTAATCCTGTTTGATTTGCTTTCCAATGAGTGCTGGTAGAGAAGAAGAAAGAGAGGGAGAGAGAGAGAGAGAGAGAGAGGGGGAGAGAGAGACAGAGAGAGAGAAAGAGAGAGAGAGAAAGAGAGAGAGAGAGAGAGAATATTAATTTCATCAGAGTGCTGTGCCACCAGGGCTGCTTAGTCAGCTTGACAACGAGCTGCACCTCTCCTCCCTCGGTAACACCACCTGTACACCACCGGACCTGACCCGGCCCGGCCCGGCTCCAGATCCTCAGCACGGGCACACGGTCCACCTTCACAAACCCACCGTTGTTCTGAGGCCCCGCGTTAAACTTTGTTTGGAAAAGAGCTAATGGCCCTCAGCACGGAGGACGCAGAGCTGAGCGGTGCAGTGAGCGTGGGCGGGAGAGGAACGGGCACGTTCTCAATCAGGGGAGGTTTCAGATGATACAGACCAAAGTAGAAGTCTTTATGCTTCTCCATTTAGCCTAACTCTGAGGAGAGACGGCATGTTTCAACTGAGATTTTGGATTGTGTGAGAATCATACTGAGAACAAAACAGGCCTGCTGAAAAGAACACAAATAGGATCATCTATATATAACGTGGTAGTGAAAAACCATCTGACATTAGAGAATCGACCTGAGTGACGTGATTAATGTCGCCTGGTCCAACCAGGGGCAAATAGCAGATAGAGAAACCACTTAGAGGTTGGGCTATGGTCTTGGAATGTAATCCTCTCCTCTCCTTTCCTCTCCTCTCCTCTCCTCTTCTCTCCGCTGGGGTTAGATGGAGATCCAGACCTCCATCAGTACTCTAGACGTGGTCAGCAGCTTCAGGAGACAGACCCAGGCCGACTCCCCTCCCAAAGCTGCCGCCCCACACCCTGGCCCCGGCGCGGTGGAGAGGGGAGCAGACAGCGGCCAGGAGAGGAGGGCCCTGGCTGGGCCCCTGCTAACCCGGACCCTGCACACTCCCCACAGCCAGGTGTGTGCCCAGGAGGGAGGGGGCGGCGCAACCCTCAGCCAAAATAGAGACGGACGCCCTAAACACACGGGCCAATCGTTAGCTTCACTGGCCAATTACGACACCGTTTCCATAGCAATGTTGTTCCAATGCTTTTTTAGTTACTTATTTTACTTAGTAACTTAATACAAGGTAATTTGCTTCTGAGTTTTTATAAATGTTTTGGGGACGCATTATTTTAACCATTCCATAATTCAGCAATTTTTCTGCATGTGGAATATGCAAATCTTCCACATTCTATTGTGCTTTGAGTTTGATTTTGTGTAATAACAAAAGACCTTTTGGCACTTCATAAGGTAGATAATATTCTATTCTGTTCTATCGTTCAGATCTTAGTGATTAGTCATGATGGAGTGGAGGAAGAAGAAGAATATCAGCAGGAGGAGAGGATGGAGGAAGGAGGAGGCTCTCCCTCTCTCCTAGAAGGACAGTACGACGAGGACGAGTCATCCAAGTCCTTTCAGGAGGCCTTGGCAGAGTGGAGGGGAGGCACCAGGAGCCCAGGAGGAGACAGGAGGAGCCAGGGAGCAAATGCAGACTGGGGGCCGACCAGAGGCCGACCAGGTACACACACACCAACACACCAACACACACACACACACACACACACACCAGCTTACTAACACACATGCACACACTCACAAGCAAACCAACACAAACCAACACAAACACAAACTCCCTCTCTGTTCTCTTCTGCTTGTTGAAGTTTTATGGTGATCACAGACTTTCTATACACTGTTGTCTGCCTCGGACCTCCTCCTCTTCCTCCTCCTCCTTCTCTTTCTCCTCTTCTCGGAGATGATGCAATTGTTCTCTCTTTATGTTTTGTTTTTATTCTGGCAGTCTCAAAGCACTGATCTGCAGGCACTTGCATACTCTCTCTCTTACACACACACACACACACACACACACACACACACACACACACACACACACACACACACACACACACACACACACACACACATTCCCACAGATAGTTGCTTGCGCACACACTCACAGACACACACACAGAAAGACCAAGGATAAAGTTGGATGGAGAAGGAAGGGTGAGAGGATGAGAAATGGCTCTTTAGAAAAACCGAAGAAGACAATGGAGGCCAGAGAAAAGTCACAGTGCCTCTTGCATTTTTTCTCTCCGTCTCCCCCCTCCTATATCTCCTCC
>JAPMUY010006630.1:0-12500 GCA_026901105.3 Galaxias olidus
AGAACTCTATCTATGTAACTAGATAGTATTAGTGTAATGTAACTACATAGTAATTGTGTAATGTAACTAGATAGTAATAGTGTAATGTAACTAGATAGTAGTGTAATGTAACTAGATATTAATAGAGTAATTTTACTAGATGGTATTAGTGTAATGTAACTAGATAGTATTAGTGTAATGTAACTAGGTAGTTTAATTTCATGTTAGTAGGTAGTGTATTTGTATGGTACCTTCATGAAGACGGTCTGTAGCTGTCCACAGTGTTTGCCACAGTGCTGTTTGGAGAACAGGACGCTGTGTGCTGGCATACGGTGATATGCTACCCTCCTCTCCCCCTGCAGCATCCAGACCACCACGTCAGGGAGGGAGTTCTGAGGCTGGAGGGGGGAGAGAGGGGGGAGAGAGGGGGAGAGAGGGTGAGTATGGGGGAGATACGGTGATATGCTACCCTCCTCTCCCCCTGCAGCATCCAGACCATCACGTCAGGGAGGGAGTTCTGAGGCTGGAGGGGGGAGAGAGGGGGAGAGAGGGGGAGTATGGGGGGGTAAGGCGTGGAGAGGTGGAAAGAGGGGGAGGCTGATCTGGGGAGGGAGAATGGGTGAGTGCTGACCCTATACCTCCTGGGCCATGCTGAGTAGCCTGTTTGGAAACATACATCTTCACACACACACACACACACACACACACACACACACACACAGACCTCCTCGGCGATGGTCCTGAGGCGGTTGGTCCAGTCCTCGGCCTGCTCCATGACAACGGAGAGCTCTGTTGCCGGACCGTGTTTGAGGGCGGAGGCTGCCTGCTTCATCTGACCCAGGATCAGCCTCCTCTGGTGTCTGACAGACCTGTCCAGAGGAGTGACGCATGGCCAGCCATCCAGAGAGGGCAGCTCCTCACTGGAGAGGAGAGGAGAGGGGGGGAGAGGAGGGGAGAGGGGAGGGGAGGGGAGGGGAGGAGAGGGGAGGAGAGGAGGGGAGGGGAGGATAGAGGAGTGGGGAGGAGGATAGAGGAGAGGAGAGGAGGATAGGGGAGAGGGGAGAGGGGAGGGGAGGGAGGAGGGAGGAGAAGAGAGGGGAGGGGAGGAGAGGGGAGGATAGGAGGGGAGAGGAGGAGGAGGGGAGAGGAGAGGAGAGGAGAGGAGAGGAGGAGGAGAGGAGGGGAGGAGAGGAGAGGAGGAGAGGGGAGGAAGGAGGGGAGGGGAAAGGAGGGAGGAGGGAGGAGGGAGAGAGAGGAGGAGGAGGAGGGAGAGGGAGGAGGAGAGGAGAGGAGAGGAGAGGAGAGGAGAGGAGAGGAAAGGAGAGGAAAGGAGAGGAGAGGAGATCAGGGGAGGGGAGGGAAGGGGAGGAGAGGAAAGGAGAGGAGAGGAGAGGAGAGGAGAGGAGAGAGAGAGGGGAGAAGACAGGAGGGAGGAGGAGGAGAGGGGAGGAGGAGAGAGGAGAGGGAGGAGAGGGGAGGAAGGGAGGGGAGGGGAAAGGAGAGGAGAGGAGAGGAGGAGGAGAGGAGAGGGGAGGAGAGGAGAGGGGAGGAGAGGAGAGGAGAGGAGAGGAGAGGGGAGGGGAGGAGAGGGAAGGGGAGGAGAGGAGAGGAGAGGGGAGAGGAGGGCAGGGGAGGAGAGGAAAGGAGAGGAAAGGAGAGGGGAGGAGAGGAGAGGAGAGGAGGATAGAGGAGAGGGGAGGAGAGGAGAGGGGAGGAGAGGGGAGGAGAGGAGAGGAGAGGAGAGGAGAGGAGAGGAGAGGGGAGAGGAGAGGAGGGGAGGGGAGGAGAGGAGAGGAAGAGAGGGAGAGGAGGGGAGGGATAATACCACAGTCAGATAACAACAAAACTATCTCAGGTTGAACTGAATGATCAGTGGCATCATCACTGCCACACTCTGAGCTGGTGCATTGTGGGCATATGAGTTCCAACATAAAGGATCTATCCCAACATACTGTAAACATTCAATGATGAAGTCAAAAACGATTTAAGCTCCTTTGGCAAAGGTGTACAGAGAGATGGAGGGATTTGTTTGACAGAAAAAGAAGATAGGAGGATGAGAGGATGCAGGGATTGTATCGGTAAAGGTCAAAGGTCACCAAAATAGCAGGAACTCTTTGGAAAATGCCTTGTGAGACTCATTGGCCAATCACGTACCTGCAATCAGCGATGACCTGATCCAATAGGTCGACTACTTTAAGCTCCACCTCCTCCAGTTCACTTCCTGCATCCAGCTCCAGCTGAACGTTGCGTATGTTTGCTTCCTGTTGACACACACACACACACACACACACGCGCACACACACACGCGCACACACACACACACACACACACAGACACACATAGACACAGACACAGATACAGTAGAAGATTCAGATGACACACACACACACACACACACACACATCAAACCCTAACCCTACCTACAGAGTTTAACCATGCCTATCAGGGTGAGACACACGCACGCGCACGCACGCATGCACGCACTCACGCACACACACACAGACACACACATTGAGGGCCTCTATCCTGGATCACACACACACACACACACACACACACACACACACACACACACACACACACACACACACACACACACACACACACACACACACACACAGTGTACCAGTCTGTCTATGATGGCCAGTAGCATGTTGAGGGCCTCTATCCTTGGTCTGATGTCCTCCCACTCTGAGGATAACACCACCACTGGCTTCACGTTCGCCCAGGGCAGGTAGTAGTAGTGACAGCCTGCAGGGCACACACACACACACACACACACACACACACACACACACACACACACGTTAACATCCAGAGAATACACCCAGACACACGTTAATATACAGACAGTATAAACACACACACGTTTACATATAGAGGATACACACACACACACACACACGTTACCATGCAGACAGTATAAACACACACACACGTTTACATATAGAGGATATACACACACACGTTAACATGCAGACAGTTTTTACACACACACATTTACATACAGAGAATATAAACACACAGATGCTTGCAGACACACACAATTTTAATTACAGCAAATATCAAAACACACACACACACACACACGCATACGTTTATATACAAACCCGAACAAAGACCTTTCTGTGGCATTTTATAATTTCACTGAATGACCACAGGGTGGCACTGTGACCCACCGTCAAACACACACACACACACACACACACACACACACACGTTACGACCACAAGGTGGCGCTGTGACCCACCGTCAAACACGGCTCTGCTGAACTGGGTGGTGGAAGCCAGAGGGAGACAGGTGCTGTCAAACTTGTTGCCGTAGTTACCGATGCTGACCTCGAACTGTATGGCGTCGTCCACGTCCTGCAGCATGGTGGCCGAGTAGAACGCCGCAAACAGAGAGAACTTCCTCTTACGCAGGAACTTCTGTCGGACGGACCGGAAGTAAGAGAGACAGGACACAGCAGCTTCTTAGGATGAACTACCGCGACGTTAAGTAAAAACATATCAAGTGTTTGTTAGCTGGAACTAACGTGTTGTTAGGTAAAAACATATCAGGTGTTTGTTAGCTGGAACTAACGTGTTGTTAGGTAAAAACATATTAGGTGTTTGTTAGCTGGAACTAACGTGTTGTTAGGTAAAAACATATCAGGTGTTTGTTAGCTGGAACTAACGTGTTGTTAGGTAAAAACATATTAGGTGTTTGTTAGCTGGAACTAACGTGTTGTTAAGTAAAAACATATTAGGGGTTTGTTAGCTGGAACTATTGTTGTTAGGTAAAAATATATTAGCCGTTTGTTAGCTGGAACTATCATTGTTAGGTAAAAACATATTAGGTGTTTGTTAGCTGGAACTAACGTTGTTAGGTAAAAACGTATTAGGTGTTTGTTAGCTGGAACTATCGTTGTTAGGTAAAAACGTATTAGGTGTTTGTTAGCTGAAACTATTGTTGTTAGATAAAAGCATATTAGGTGTTTGTTAGCTGGAACTATCGTTGTTAGGTAAAAACATATTAGGTGTTTATTAGCTGGAACTATTGTGTTGTTAATCATCATCATCATCATCATCATCTTCATCCGCTTTGTCCGGGGTCGGGTCACGGAGGTAGCAGTTCCAGCAGGGCAATTTTGTGTGTTAGGTAAAAACATATTAGGCGTTTGTTAGCTGGAGCTATTGTGTTGTAAGGTAAAAACATATTAGGAGTTTGTTAGCTGGAACTATTGTTGTTAAGTAAAAACATGTTAGGTGTTTGTTAACTGGAACTATTGTGTTATAAGGTAAAAATATATTAGGCTGGAACTAACATGTTGTTGGGTAAAAACATATTAGGTGTTTGTTAGCTGGAACTATTGTGTTGTTGAGTAAAAACATATTAGGTGTTTGTTAGCTGGAACTATCATGTTGCTAGGTGAAAACATATTAGCCGTTTGTTAGCTGGAGTAGTGTGTGTGTGTGTGACCAAGTGTGTGTGTGTGTGTGTGTGTGTGTGTTTTTTCGTTCGTTAGCTGGAATTATCTTGTCGTTTGGTAAAAACTGATCACACTCTGGCAGTGACCCCCCCCCCCCCCCCCCGCCCCCCTTGGACCTTTGACCTCCGCCCTCTCACCTCCACCACTAGGAGGTCGTCGCTGGGGATGTCCTCCACCCTCTGATCCACTTTGTCCACCAGCCGAGTGGTCAGCTCCAAGAGGACACGCCCCCGGTACGCTACCCCCTCCCCCTGGTGAGAGAGAGACAGAGAGGGGGAGGGGGAGAGGGGGAGAGAAGGAGAGGGGGAGAGGAGGAGAGAGAGAGGGGGGAAGGGGGACAGTGGAGAGAGAGAGGGAGGTGAAGAGAAAGGAAGAGGTACAGGTGAGTTAGGTGTGACCTTTCCCAGGTTAAGGCCTGGTGAGGTGATTGGTTCACTGTACAGGTGAGTTAGCTATGACCTTTCCCAGGTTAAGGGCCTGGTGAGGTGATTGGTTCACTGTACAGGTGAGTTAGCTATGACCTTTCCCAGGTTAAGGGCCTGGTGAGGTGATTGGTTCACTGTACGAGTTTGGTGTGACCTTTCCCAGGTTAAGGCCTGGTGAGGTCATTGGTTCACTATACAGGTGAGTTAGCTTTGACCTTTCCCAGGTTAAGGGCCTGGTGAGGTCATTGGTTCACTACACAGGTGAGTTAGGTGTTACCTTTCCCAGGTTAAGGGCCTGGTGAGGGTCGTTGAAAGCAGTGAACTCCCGGGGACTTCCGTACAGGTTAACGAAACAGGGGCCAAAGGTCGGCAGGAAACCCAGACTGTCGTCAACTGAAGACCCAAAATGGAGGAATAGTCATAATGAATGTATGCAGTGGCTGATGGATAAAAAAAACGACTGTGTCGGCCATTTTGTGTCCTTTGTCTCTTCCCACGCGTTGGTCGCCCAGATCACCGTGGAAACGGAATGGTCAGCAGGACAAGAACAGAAGATGGCTGACGTGTATTATTTATTTAAGTTTGAAGCAACAAGGTAATGGTCAAGTCTTTTCTAACAGTGGAGTGGGAAATCTTACACAATCCACCATAAAAGTAAAAGTCTATTCAAAATATTATTAGATGAATGTTGCGCTTTCCCTCAAGTTGACATACAGTATCTTAGCTTGTAGCATTAAGATTGTCCACGTTCAAATGGCTAATCCAATACTTCAGTTAAAAGTAAAAATAGAATACTTTCACAGAAAGAGAAAGACACTCGCAAGAAGAGAGATAGATAGAGAGAGCGAAAGAGAGAGAGAGAGAGAGAAAGAGCGAGAGAGAGAGAGGGGGAAGGTAAACCTCTCATAGTGAATATAAACAGAGAGAGAGAGAGGCGACGTACTGTGTGACTGGCCGCTCCTGTTCGTGAACTCATCTGAATGCATAAAGAAATGGACGGACATGTTTTATTCAGACAGGAAAGGAATCAAAAGGGAATCGGATAGACGAGAACGGAAAGTCAACAAACCCAACACACAGGGTGAAACGAATCACTGCTTTACAGACAAGCAAACGAATCACTACTCTACAGACGAGCAAATGAATTACTACTCTACAGACAAGCAAACTAATCACTGCTCTACAGACGAGCAAACGAATCACTACTCTACAGACGAGCAAACAAATCACTACAGACGAGCAAACAAATCACTGCTCTACAGACGAGCAGACGAATCACTACTCTACAGACGAGCAAACGAATCACTACTCTACAGACGAGCAAACAATTCACTACTCTACAGACGAGCAAACAAATCACTACAGATGAGCAAACTAATCACTACTCTACAGACGAGCAAATTAATCACTACAGACGAGCAAACGAATCACTACAGACGAGCAAACGAATTATTACTCTACAGACGAGCAAACAAACCAAAAGCAGAACAGCTAGGTGTGGACAACTCATTCTAAAAGAGCTCCTCACAAAAGCAAATACTAATTCATGCATCGTTAATGTGACTGATTGATCAACACACCAAATCAATCAAACTCCGTGCTGGCAGTGAACTCAAAAAACAAACTGTGCTGTCAGTCAAGTGAACCCATCAACTCAGTGAGATCTCATAGATAAACTGTAGAAGGATCACTAGTGTGGGAACAGGAACACTCAAAGCACTGCTGTGTTAGTGACACACACACACACACACACACACACACACACACACACACACCCGGATCACTAGTGTGGGAACAGGAACACTCAAAGCACTGCTGTGTTAGTGACACACACATGCACACACACACACACACACACACACACACACACACACACACACACACACACACACAGATCACTAGTGTCCACAAACACCAGTTTGATTTGAAGTGAGACTGGTAAAAAATAAGCAACAACAAAGTAGATTTAAGTAAATTTTGATTTGGTTAATTTTTATCCATCTTATTTTGATTCAGTTAATTCTGATTCCGTTCATTTTTAAACAGTTCATATTGATTCGGGTCATTCTGATTCAACTCATTTTGATTCAGTTTATTTTGATTCCGTTTATTTTGATTCAGTTCATACTGATTCAGTCAATTTTGAATCAATTTAGTTCAGTCTAGTGCTGTTCAGTTCAGCAGAATCAATTTAAATTTGACTCTAGTTCACTTTAGATTGTTACAGTTCAATCCAGTCTAATTAAATAAATTCCGGTCCAGTCTAGTCCGTTCCGGTCTAGTCCAGTCCAGTCCAGTCCAGTCCAGTCCAGTACAGTCTAGTCCAGTCCTGTCCAGTACAGTCCAGTCCAGTCCAGTCCAGTCCAGTACAGAATAGTCCAGTCCAGTCCAGTCCGGCACAGAGTAGTCCAGTCCAGTCCAGTCACTCACCCTCTATCTCCCCTCCCGGTGCTGAGATCTTGGACATGCAGAGGTGGGCGGTGCCAATGACATCATTATGACTGGCCCGGTCCCTGGAATCAGGAAGTAGAGATATAGTTCAGCAAGGTATGCTGGTATTTGTAGTAAAGTATGCCCTACTCTCCATATCACAAACTTTTTGTTCTCTTTAAATGGCAAGTCTGTCTACTCAACATTAAATAGCTGTTTAATATAAACTTTGGTTTATTGTGAAATGGAATCAACAATTCAAACATTAATGTAAGGTATTAGGGTAGGAAATGAAAACAAAATATCACTAGGTTAACTGGAATATATAATATAATATATATAATATAATATATAATAAATATCACTACGTTAACTGGAATATATATAATAATATATAATATAGCGGCTGGGATGAGGATCAGCACCTCCAAATCTGAGGCCATGGTCCTCAGCAGGAAACCGATGGATTGTCTACTCCAGGTAGGGAATGAGTCTTTACCCCAAGTGAAGGAGTTCAAGTATCTTGGGGTCTTGTTCTCGAGTGAGGGTAAAATGGAACGAGAGATGGGCCGGAGAATTGGAGCAGCGGGTGCGGTGTTGCAGTCGCTCTATCGCACCGTTGTGACGAAGAGAGAGCTGAGCCAGAAGGCAAAGCTCTCAATCTACCGTTCTATCTTCGTTCCTACTCTCACCTATGGTCATGAAGGGTGGGTCATGACCGAAAGAACGAGATTGCGGATACAAGCGGCGGAAATGAGTTTCCTCCGGAGGGTGGCTGGCATCTCCCTTAGGGATAGGGTGAGAAGTTCAGCCATTCGTGAGGGACTCGGAGTAGAGCCGCTGCTTCTTTGCGTAGGAGCCAGTTGAGGTGGTTCGGGCATCTAGTAAGGATGCCACCTGGCTGCCTCCCTAGGGAGGTGTTCCAGGCACGTCCAGCTGGGCGGAGGCCGCGGGGCAGACCTAGGACCAGGTGGAGGGATTATATCTCCACACTGGTCTGGGAACTTCTTGGAATCCCCCAGTCAGAGCTGGTTAATGTGGCCCGGAAAAGGGAAGTTTGGGATGCCCTGCTTGAACTGCTACCTCCGCGACCCGACCCCGGACAAAGCGGATGACGATGATGATGATGATATATAATATAATATATATAATATATATAATAAATATCACTAGATTAACTGGAATATATATAATAATATATAATATAATAATATATAATATAATATATATAATATAATATATAATAAATATCACTAGGTTAACTGGAATATATATAATAATATATAATATAATAATATATAATATAATAATATATAATATAATATCACTAGGTTAACTGGAATATATAATAATATATAATATAATATATATAATATAATAATATATAATATAATAATATATAATATAATAATATATAATATAATAATATATAATATAATAATATATAATATAATAATATATAATATAATATATATAATATAATAATATATAATATAATAATATATAATATAATAATATATAATATAATAATATATAATATAATAATATATAATATAATATCACTAGGTTAACTGGAATATATAATATAATATATAATATAATAATATATAATATAATAATATATAATATAATAATATATAATAAATATCACTAGGTTAACTGGAATATATAATATAATATATATAATATAATATATAATAAATATCACTGTTCTCACCAGTCCAGAATCCTTATCCTCATCTTCTCACACATAGAGGGGAACTGCATGGAGAGAAACAACTTCTAGTTTGAAAACCCCCTCTGATGTGTGTGTGCGTGTCTCACTCTGATTGGCATGGTTAAACTCTGGTTCCACTGAGGGTTATGGTTAGATGTGTGTGTGTGCGTGTGTGTGTGTGTGTGTCTGTGTGTGTGTGTGTGTCTCACTCTGATTGGCATGGTTAAACTCTGGTTCCACTGAGGGTTAGGGTTAGATGTGTGTGTGTGCGTGTGTGTGTGTGTGTGTCTGCGTGTGTGTGTGTCTCACTCTGATAGGCATGGTTAAACTCTGGTTCCATTGAGGGTTAGCGTTCTTCTCCAGGATCCTGCTGCACACCTGGAACAACAACAGCAACAACAACATCAACAACAACAATAACAACATCACAACAACAACAACAGCATCAACAAAAACATCAACAGCAATAACAACAACAACAACAAAAACAAAAACAATAACAACAACAACAACAAAAACAATAACAACAACAACAGCATCAACAAAAACAATAACAACAACAGCATCAACAACAACAGCAATAACAATAACAACAACATCAACAGCAATAACAACAACAACAGCATCAACAAAAACAATAACAACAACAGCATCAACAACAACAGCAATAACAATAACAACAACATCAACAGCAACAATAACAACAACAGCATCAACAACAATAACACTGGAGGTCAACTCACGGTTAAGGAATAACGTAGTCATGGTGATTATAGATAGTGCTTGAGAGTTAGCGATAAATATAAAAAAAATTATACCGTGTGTGTGTATGTGTGTAAATAAATGTGTACGTTTGTATGTATACTGTACTGTCACACAGAGTGTGTGTGTGTGTGTGTGTGTGTGTGTGTGTGTGTGTACCGTTTTGCCAGCGAAGTTGAGTTCCACCAGAGGGTCTACCAGGTTCTTCCTGTTGGTCTCAAAGCCCAGAACATGTCTCACACCGTCCATAAAGGCATCGTCCACTGGAGGAGACACACACACACACACACACACACACACACACACACACACACACACACAGAGAGAGAGGATCTATATACACACACAGAGGATTTATATAGAAATACACACACACACACACACACAGACACAGAGAAAGAGGATCTATATACACACACAGAGGATTTACATAGAAATACACACACACACAGAAACAGACCGACATCCACTCACATACACACACACACACACAGTCACACACACACACACACACACACACACAAAAACACATAGTGACTGACTCTGGGGGAGGTCCTCTGCTCTGAACACTCGGAGGGAGAACACTGCTCCTCTGAGGGTGAGGCCCGCTGGTCTGAGGAGGTTTCCCTCAATGTCCTCCTTATCCTCCACACACCTCTCCACCTGTGGGGAACACACACACACACACACACACACACACACACACACAGTAAGAGACAGACACACACACACACACAGTCAGAGATACACATACAGTTAGGGCCAAAAATATTTGGACAGTGACACAAGTTTTGTTATTTTAGCTGTTTACAAAAACATATTCAGGATACAATTATATAATCAATATGGGCTTAAAGTGCAGACTCTCAGCTGTAATTTGAGAGTATTCACATCCAAATTGGAGCTAGGGTTTAGGAATTACAGCTCTTTAATACGTAGCCGCCTCTTTTTCAAGGGACCAAAAGTAATTGGACAATTGACTCAGAAGGCTGCAAAAAAAAATAACAACGCTGCATGGGCTCTTCCCTCATTAACCTGTCATTAATTAAGCAGTTAAAAGGTCTGGAGTTGATTCCAGGTGTGGCGTTTGCATTTGGAAGCTGTTGCTGTGAACACACAACATGCGGTCAAAGGAGCTCTCAATGGAGGTGAAACAGACCATCCTGAGGCTTAAAAAAAAAGAAGAAATCCATCAGAGAGATAGCAGAAATGTTAGGAGTGGCCAAATCAACAGTTTGGTACATTCTGAGAAAAAAAGAGTGCACTGGTGAGCTTGGGAACTCAAAAAGGCCTGGACGTCCACGGAAGACAACAGTGGTGGATGATCGCAGAATCCTTTCCATGGTGAAGAAAAACCCCTTCACAACATCCACTCAAGTGAAGAACACTCTCCAGGAAGTAGGTGTATCAGTATCTAAGTCTACCATAAAGAGAAGACTTCATGAGAGTAAATACAAAGGGTTCACCACAAGGTGCAAACCATTAATCAGCCTAAAAATAGAAAGGCCAGAATTGACTTTGCCAAAAAACACCTGAAGAAGCCAACCCAGTTCTGGAACAGCATTCTTTGGACAGATGAGACTAAGATCAACCTGTACCAGAATGATGGGAAGAAGAAAGTTTGGAGGAGAATTGGAACAGCTCATGATCCAAAGCACACCACATCTTCTGTAAAACATGGTGGAGGCAGTGTGATGGCATGGGCATGCATGGCTTCCAATGGCACTGGGTCACTTGTGTTTATTGATGATGTGACAAAAGACAGAAGCAGCCGGATGAATTCTGAAGTGTATAGGGATATTCTTTCTGCTCAGATTCAGCCAAATCCAGCAAAGTTGATTGGACGGCGCTTCACAGTCCAGATGGACAATGACCCAAAACATACTGCAAAAGCAACCCAGGAGTTTTTTAAAGCAAAGAAGTGGAATATTCTGCAATGGCCGAGTCAATCACCAGATCTCAACCCAATCGAGCATGCATTTCACTTGCTCAAGACAAAACTTAAGGCAGAAAGACCCACAAACAAGCAACAACTGAAGACCGCTGCAGTAAAGGCCTGGCAAAGCATCACAAAGGAGGAAACCCAGCGTTTGGTGATGTCCATGGGTTCCAGACTTCAGGCAGTCATTGCCTGCAAAGGATTCTCAACTAAATATTGAAAAGTAACATTTTACTTGGTTATGTTTATTTGTCCAATTACTTTTGAGCCCCTGAAATGAGGAGCGTTTGTATAAAAATAGCTACAACACCTACATGTTTAATCATATGTTTTTGTTCAACCCCTTGAATTAAACCTTAAAGTCTGCACTTCAATTCCGTTGTAGGTGTTTCATTTCAAATCCAATGTGGTTGCATGCAGAGCCCAAATCATGAAGATTGTGTCACTGTCCAAATATTTTTGGGCCTAACTGTACATACCAAAGCAAACAGAATAATTGTTTATATTAAACATCAACACATCAATGGGAATAATGTTTTCATTGATATTTTTGGTCTGATGTTTTCATTGATATTTCTGGTGTAATAATGTTTTCATTGATATTTCTGTTCTAATAATGTTTTAATTGATATTTCTGGTCTAGTAATATTTTCATTGATATTTCTGGTCTAATGTTTTCATTGATATTTCTGGTCTAATGACGTTTTCATTGATATTTCTGGTCTAATGACGTTTTCATTGATATTTCTGGTCTAATTTTTTAATTGATATTTCTGG
>JAPMUY010006630.1:17500-20000 GCA_026901105.3 Galaxias olidus
ATGTTTATTGCCAATTTTTATTGCGCACTTGTTTTCCGAATACATAGATTTGATAAGATCATATACCGTGCCTCCAATACCACATTGAAGCAGTCGGTAATATGAACCTTCATGCCAAATAGAATCAAATGCTTTTTTGAAATCGACAAAGCAAGCAAATATTTTACCATTTTTTGACTGGTGCACATATTTTCCAATTAGGGTGTGCAGAGTGTGGATGTGATCAGTTGTGCGATGTTTTGGTAGAAAGCCAATTTGACTATTACTCAAGACATTGTGTTTGTTAAGGAAGTTTGTCATTCTGTTGTTTATAATGCTGCAAAATAACCTCCCCAGATTACTGCTCAGACAAATTCCTCGGTAATTATTAGGGTCCAATTTGTCTCCACTCTTATGAATTGGGGAAATAAGACCTTGATTCCACATGTCAGGAAAGCAACCGGAGCTCAATACAATATTAAATAGTTTTAGAATAGCATCCTGTAATGCAGGAGTGCTGAATTTGAGCATTTCATTTTTTATATGGTCTGGACCACAAGCCTTCTTTGTTTTCAGGGATTTAATTCTTTCAGCCAATTCTTCACCTGAAATTGTGAAGTCAAGTGGATTCATGTTATGTTTTATGGTGGATTCTAAATCATTGAGCTTTTCTTTGATCAGGTTGTGACTTGGGTTAATTTCATGGGAAGGGATGTCTTTATAGAGACTCTCAAAGTGTGTTTTCCAAATTGTGGTATTTTGAAAAGGCAATGCCTGTTGTTTGGTAGTGCTCAAATTATTCCATATGTCCCAAAACTCATTTTGATCAATAACATTTTCAATTTCTTCCAATGTTTGGTAGGTATGATTCTTTTTTTTCTTTCTGGTGATGTGTTTATAGTGTTATCGAGTTTCATGATATTGCAGACGTATGTTTGGGTCGTCTGGCTCACAATGTTTCAAATAGATAGTTATCTTACATTTTTTCTTGTGGTTTTACATTCATAATCAAACCATTTATCACTGAGCTTCTTTTTGTTATTTAGAATACCACCAATCATTGATGCCTTCCGAAAGATCATGCCAATATCCGCAGTGGCTATGTTAATGTCATCCCTGTCAGATGCATACAGTCTGTTAATGAAATTAGATATCTCATTTGTAATATTAGGTGAGGTCAGCGCCGTAATGAATTTTTCTGGGCTGTCTGTTGCCCATCTATATGGCATTTTTGGATTGTACAGCTTATAGGGTTCGGTGGTAGTTTATTGGGTTGTTCAAATATTTTTAGAAACACATTGATTTGATTATTGTCTGAAGTTTGCTGCCTGACAGTGAATGCATTGATAGTGGAGGGGTCCATGTCAGTGATTGCATGGTCAACTACACTAGACCCAAGAGCTGAAGAATATGTGAACCTCCCCATAGAGTCCCCTCTGATCCTACCATTAAGAATGTACAGGCTTAAGGCTCGACAGAGAAGCACAATCTCTTTTCCACTTTTGTTTAGAGTACTATCAAGGCTGTTTCGTTGAGTGAGAGTTGGTGTGGTATACAAGGTGCTTTGACCAAATACATGGTTGTTTCCATGTGGGTCTATGAAATCAGATTCGTGCATTCAGGTCTCCACACAGCAGCACACTTCCCTGGGCCTGGAAGTGGCTGATCTCTGTATGGAGGTTGCTGATCAGCTCTTCATTATAATAGGGGGATTCCTGTGGGGGGATGTAAATAGCACAGAGGTATGTATCTTTCTCTGCTATTCCAGTCAACCTCAACCATCCATGGGATTGCCCCCTCTTAACTGTTGAGATACGGCTGGTAAGGTCTTCCTTGTACCACACCACTACTCCACCAGAATGTCTGCCTCTATGTACTGCGCTGTGTTTTACAGAGGGTACTAAGACTTCATGATAACCTGAGGGACAGTGAGTGAGCATGTCTTTATGACACCATGTTTCTCTTAGTATGAGAATGTCAGAGTTTTCAATAGATTTGAGGAATTCAGGGTCTTCACTCTTCAAACCAAAGGCTGACGAGTACAGACCCTGAATGTTCCAACAGCTTATGTGGAATGAATGCATTTAAATATTCAAAATTAACCTATTTGGTGAGACAGATAACATGTTGAAAACCTACATGTACCTTATACTGTTAATATATATATATTACATACAGTATATTCCTGTAGAATATGTGGATAGACACATACATAGGCTACATGTATATATGGAGGACCAAAGCTTCCCAAATCAAAAATGAATACATAAATAAATAAATGACTTAAAAATAACTAAAACGTCATGGATTGTATTTTCCATTGTATTAAATCGCCTATTATTTACTTTCCCATTTACATTTCTTTTTTGCTTTTTACATTTCCTTTTACATTTGCTTTGCATTTCCCCTCCTATGTACTTCCAATTTAGTTTTTTACTTCGGTAGTACTGTCTTCAAACATTTCTTCAGAAGTTGTTTTTTACATTTCCTTTTGACATTTCCTTTTACATTTCTGTATGCA
>JAPMUY010006630.1:25000-30000 GCA_026901105.3 Galaxias olidus
CAGACACCATCACAGACACAATCACAGGCAAACACACACAGACACACTCACAGACACAATCACAGACAAACAAACACAATCACAGACAGACAGACACAATCACAGACAGACAGACACAATCACAGACAGACAGACACAACCACAGACAGACAGACACAATCACAGACACAATCACAGACAGACAGACACAATCACAGACAGACAGACACAATCACAGACACAATCAGAGACACACTCACAGACAGACAGACACAATCACAGACAGACAGACACAATCACAGACAGACAGACACAATCACAGACACAATCAGAGACACACTCACAGACACAATCACAGACAGACAGACACAATCACAGACAGACAGACACAATCACAGACACAGGTACACACACACACACACACACACACACACACACACACACACAGACACACACACACACACACACACACACACAGAGCGGTCAGTACCTGTTCCTCCCCATCTTCTCATGGTCCTTGATGACCACGTGTAGCTCCGCCCCGCTGTCCAACGGGATTCCCTTCAGATCCCACTCAAAGCCCTGCAGGGATCAGGAGAGGAGGATGGAGAGGGGTCACATAGGAGGATAAAGTGTGTGTGTGTGTGTGTGTGTGTGTGTGTGTGTGTGTGTGTGTGTGTGTAAGTAGTAGTATTATTACCTTCCACAAAGAAACTCAGACCACCTCTGATCAGGTGATACTAGGACCTAGTCACTAGGTGATGTTTTCACATTTCAAAACATTGGACTTCCATTCGTATTCATAATTAATAACCTTAGTGATGTTTTTATATACCACTGTAATTATGATAAGTCGATTTGTTTCTTTGTAAAATTGGACTGGACATGCTGATGTTTTTTACATTAACTAAGATAAGGTAATATTTTAACACTAAAAGTTAACCCACACAGGGTTAGGGTTAGAGTCTGTGAAACAAACGCACCTCGTTCCACACGGGGTTAGGGTTAGGGTAAATCAAACGCACCTCGTTCCACACGGGGTTAGGGTTAGAGTCTGTAAATCAAACGCACCTCGTTCCAGGCGGGTTAGGGTTAAGGTTAGGGTAAATCAAACGCACCTCATTCCAGACAGGGTTAGGGTTAGGGTTAGGGTAAATCAAACGCACCTCATTCCAGACAGGGTTAGGGTTAGGGTTAGGGTAAGGGTTAGGGTAAATCAAACGCACCTCATTCCAGACAGGGTTAGGGTTAGGGTAAAGGTTAGGGTAAATCAAACGCACCTCATTCCAAACAGGGTTAGGGTTAGGGTAAGGGTAAGGGTTAGGGTAAATCAAACGCACCTCGTTCCAGACAGGGTTAGGGTTAGAGTTAGGGTAAATCAAACGCACCTCATTCCAGACAGGGTTAGGGTTTGAGTCTGTAAATCAAACGCACCTCGTTCCAGACAGGGTTAGGGTTAGGGTAAATCAAACGCACCTCATTCCAGACAGGGTTAGGGTTAGGGTAAATCAAACGCACCTCATTCCAGACATGGTTAGGGTTAGGGTTAGAGTCTGTAAATCAAATGCACCTCGTTCCAGACATAGTTAGGGTTAGGGTTAGAGTCTGTAAATCAAATGCACCTCGTTCCAGACAGGGTTAGGGTTAGGATTAGAGTCTGTAAATCAAATGCACCTCGTTCCAGACAGGGTTAGGGTTAGGATTAGAGTCTGTAAATCAAATGCACCTCGTTCCAGACAGGGTTAGGGTTAGGATTAGGATTAGAGTCTGTAAATCAAATGCACCTCGTTCCGGACAGGGTTAGGGTTAGGGTAAATCAAACGCACCTTGTTCCAGACAGGGTGAGGGTTAGGGTTAGGGTAAATCAAACGCACCTTGTTCCAGACAGGGTGAGGGTTAGGGTAAATCAAACGCACTTCGTTCCAGACAGGGTTAGGGTTAGGGTAAATCAAACGCACCTCGTTCCAGACAGGGTTAGGGTTAGGGTAAATCAAACGCACCTCGTTCCAGACAGGGTTAGGGTTAGGGTAAATCAAACGCACCTCATTCCAGACAGGGTTAGGGCTAGGGTAAGGGTAGGGTAAATCAAACGCACCTCATTCCAGACAGGGTTAGGGCTAGGGTAAGGGTAGGGTAAATCAAACGCACCTCATTCCAGACAGGGTTAGGGCTAGGGTAAGGGTAGGGTAAATCAAACGCACCTCATTCCAGACAGGGTTAGGGCTAGGGTAAGGGTAGGGTAAATCAAACGCACCTCATTCCAGACAGGGTTAGGGCTAGGGTAAGGGTAGGGTAAATCAAACGCACCTCATTCCAGACAGGGTTAGGGCTAGGGTAAGGGTAGGGTAAATCAAACGCACCTCATTCCAGACGGGGTTAGGGTTATTCTTGATGATCTTTGTCTTCTTCTTGGAGCCTTTGGAGAGAAACAGAGAGACAGCAAGCATGAACTAACAAAGCTATAAAAAACACACTGATACTCTACCAAGGTCTGATCACTTTGTGTGTTAAACTCTGAAAAACACACAGAAACATTGCCAGAAAACACACACACGAGGAGACGACCCAACACATTGTAAATATAACACTAACTATTTCATATTCTAACTCATGTTAAGTATGCAACTCTAACTAATTCATATACTAACCCATGTTAAGTATACAACACTAACTAATTCATATACTAACCCATGTTAAGTATACAACACTAACTATTTCATATACTAACCCATGTTAAGTATATACAACATAACAATATAACAATCTATGTGCTTTATAAAAATACAACTGCCACCTCCCTTTACCTCCTCTGAAAGTGTACACACACACACACACACACACACACACACACACACACACACACACACATACACACACACACACACTTACACACACACACACACACACACACACACACCCACCCTGCTAGACAGGGGGTTGTTTGTTTTCCTTCCTGTTTTCACCACCCAGCTGAAGAAACTCATCACCCACATAAAGAACACCTCACTCTGGAACAACAACACATACACCATTCCACTCAAAGGATCAGTGTGTGTGTGTGTGTGTGTGTGTGTGTGTGTGTGTGTGTGTGTGTGTGTTTGTCTGTGTGTGTGTGTGTGTGTGTGTGTGTGTGTGTGTGTGTGTGTATGTGTGTGTGTGTGTGTGTGTGTGTGTGTGTGTGTGTGTGTGTGTGTGTGTGTGTGCGTGTGCTTAAATGCTCCTCCTCTGTTCTCTTGTATTTCCATGAAGATGTGTTATTGTTCTTCTTCTATGTTGGCATGACATACAGCAACAGGAAATGACATCAAATGTGCTTCCTGGAACAGAGCAGTGGCACACAGCTTACGTGAAGGTGAGGGGGGGGGGGGGGGGGATAACCCCGCTCCATTTGACTGCCCTCCTCAGTCCTGGGACATACATTTGGAAAGGCTATTTTTAGCTCATGTGTATATGTGTGTGTGTGTGTGTGTGTGTGTGTGTGTGTGTGTGTGTGTGTGTGTGTGTGTGTGTGTGTGTGTTCATTATTTGGTTGTCTATTTGTGTATGTGTACGTTTTTGTGTGTGTGTCTGTGCCTTCTTAAACGAGTGTCACTGTGTGTGTGTGTGTGTGTGTGCGTGTGTGTGTGTGTGTGTGTGTGGGTTCACCAGCTATGTTTGGAACAGGACTGTATACTACAACAGCTGACTACTAACCAATGCAACATATGCTCAGTTAAATAAAGACGTGCACAGCTAGTAATAATCTCAACAGAGGAATCTTTGTTAGTTTCCCTGGTCAGACTCAAAGCAAAATCCTTCTCCAAGTACAACGTCCAGCTAGTATCTCTATATCTCTGCTGGATCTTGTAAGGTACATTGTATAGCTAGTATCTCTATATCTCTGCTGGATCTTGTAAGGTACATTGTATAGCTAGTATCTATATATCTACGCTGGATATTGTAAGGTACATTGTATAGCTAGTATCTATATATCTATGCTGGATCTTGCCAAATCATTTCATTGAATTGAATTGAATTTAATTATGCCAATGACTCGAGTGCTTATGATGGATATATATATATATAAATATATATATACAGTTAGGGCCAAAAATATTTGGACAGTGACACAAGTTTTGTTATTTTAGCTGTTTACGAAAACATATTCAGGATACAATTATATAATCAATATGGGCTTAAAGTGCAGACTCTCAGCTGTAATTTGAGAGTATTCACATCCAAATTGGAGCAAGGGTTTAGGAATTACAGCTCTTTAATACGTAGCCGCCTCTTTTTCAAGGGACCAAAAGTAATTGGACAATTGACTCAGAAGGCTGCAAAAAAAAAACAACAACGCTGCATGGGCTCTTCCCTCATTAACCTGTCATCAATTAAGCAGTTAAAAGGTCTGGAGTTGATTCCAGGTGTGGCGTTTGCATTTGGAAGCTGTTGCTGTGAACACACAACATGCGGTCAAAGGAGCTCTCAATGGAGGTGAAACAGACCATCCTGAGGCTGAAAAAAAAAGAAGAAATCCATCAGAGAGATAGCAGAAATGTTAGGAGTGGCCAAATCAACAGTTTGGTCATTCTGAGAAAAAAAGAGTGCACTGGTGAGCTTGGGAACTCAAAAAGGCCTGGACGTCCACGGAAGACAACAGTGGTGGATGATCGCAGAATCCTTTCCATGGTGAAGAAAAACCCCTTCACAACATCCACTCAAGTGAAGAACACTCTCCAGGAAGTAGGTGTATCAGTATCTAAGTCTAGCATAAAGAGAAGACTTCATGAGAGTAAATACAAAGGATTCACCACAAGGTGCAAACCATTAATCAGCCTCAAAAATAGAAAGGCCAGAATTGACTTTGCCAAAAAACACCTGAAGAAGCCAACCCAGTTCTGGAACAGCATTCTTTGGACAGATGAGACTAAGATCAACCTGTACCAGAATGATGGGAAGAAGAAAGTTTGGAGGAGAATTGGAACAGCTCATGATCCAAAGCACACCACATCTTCTGTAAAACATGGTGGAGGCAGTGTGAT
>JAPMUY010006630.1:35000-37500 GCA_026901105.3 Galaxias olidus
GTGTGTGTGTGTGTGTGTGTGTGTGTGTGTGTGTGTGTGTGTGTGTGTGTGTGTGTGAGTGTGTGAGTGTGTGAGTCGCACGGCTGTTAAATCCTTTCACACAACAGAGAGCAGCAGTGAGCCTCCAGTGTGAACGGTGGTCAGCTCTGAAGTGACGGGCCACGGATTCCTGCCCTCCTCCCAGGGAATGAACAGGACAAAGAGGGGGACACACACACACACTCACACACACACACACACACACTCACACACACACACACACACACTCACACTCACATACACACACACACACTCACATACACACCCACTCACACACACACACTCATATCCAGAGGAAATCTCTGCGTTTCCTGTTTTCCTTTTCCTCCCAGTTTTTTTTCCTTTTTTTTTTTTTATAAATTCAGCCTTTCTTTCTCTTTCTTTGTCTCCTTTTCTTTATTCCCTCCTCTTCTGCTACCTTTCTTCTTCACTCTTCCTCTCTTTCTCTGGACAGATGAAATAAGGGTGTGGGCAGAACCTAAAAAGTCTCCCTATCTGAAACGTTTCTGCTTAATTTGTCTCTTACCTTGCAAGACAAACTAACAATATAAACAGAAACCATAGCAGAAACCATTAATCTGATTGGTGCTCACTAATTTATATGTTACTAACCGTTAATCTGATTGGTGCTCACTAATTTATATGTTACTAACCGTTAATCTGATTGGTGCTCACTAATTTATATGTTACTAACCGTTAATCTGATTGGTGCTCACTAATTTATATGTTACTAATCGTTAATCTGATTGGTGCTCACTAATTTATATGTTACTAATCGTTAATCTGATTGGTGTTCATTAAACTCTTCACGTTGAGGGATTTGTGGTCCTGTGAGTAAATAAACAATGCTTTGTGACCGGCAGAGCTCAGTGTTGTATGTTAGGAGAGCGTCATCTGCTGGTTGACACTGCGACACTCAGCAATTCAGATGGACAGTCTCTTTACATGGCCCTTAAACTCTGCACATTCTCAACTACCTTTCACCCCCCTTCTCTTTTCTCCCCCCCGTCTCTCTCTCTCCCTCCCCTCTCTCTCTCTTTAGACCTGCTGATCATCATTTACAGTGGAACAACCTATATCATGTGAGCATCATCGATTAGTCATGCTAACAGCTAGGTTAACACACATAGTCATAGGTTACACATTTCCCAGCTACATCCCTTAGGTTAACATTAACACACAAAGTCATAGCTTACACAAGGAAACACTAGGAAGCTAGGAGAACCTTGTTATCCATGCTAACAGCCAGGTTAACACACATAGCTTACACATTTCCCAGCTACATCCCATATGTTAACATTACGATACACAGACCAAAGGGTACACATGGATGCTAGGATAGCATAGCTAACTTTTGATAACCAAGCTAACAGCTAGGCTAACACACCAAGTCATAGTTTACAAAAGGAAATGCTGGGACGCTAGAATAACCTTGTTATCCATGCTAACAGCAAGGTTAACACACATAGCTTACACATTTCCCAGCTACATCCCATATGTTAACATTAAGATTAGCCACTCTAACAGCTAGGATAACACAAGTAGTCATAGGTCACACAAAGAAACGCTAGGATGCTAGGATAACTTTGTTAGCCACACTAACCCAAAGATACTCTAGGACACTGGGATAACCTTGTGATAAACATTCAACCAAAGGAGACTGCCACAACAGGGATGAAGAGGTCAAAAGTTAAATCCAACCGGATGAACACCACCACTAGTGTGCTCTTCAGCAAGGCACTCAACCCCAAATTGCTCCAGGGGGACTGTCCATGTTATCTCATTGTAAGTCGCTTTGAATAAAGTGTCTGCCAAATGACAGAAATGTATTTTTATTTTCTGTCAATTATTTTTACATTTATTTTTATGCTGTATAATTGTAACCTTTACATTAGCATTGTGGCAACATTAGTTATTCATAACTAGACTTGAGAATTAGAAACAGAAAATCAATATCTAAAACGTTTCCCACCCACACAAACCAACAAACACAGACAGACACACACACACACACACACACACACACACACACACAAACACAGATATTTTCTGTGCTCCCTGTGACCCACTGTTTACCCTGAGTTTTGGAAATGAAATAATGCTGACAAAAAGGTTATTCAATTAACATTTATATGTGTGTTTGTGACTGTGTGTGTGTGTGTGTGTGTGTGTGTGTGTGTGTGTGTGTGTGTGTGTGTGTGTGTGTGTGTGTGTGTGTGTGTGTGTGTGTGTGTGTGTGTGTGTGTGTTTGTTTGTCAGCAGCACTTTGCCCCTGGCTGCCTCAGTGCCAGTTTAATGTGACCTTCATCTAAACTCTCCTCTCCATTCAAACTATACACAAGCGTTCTTTTACAAGTACATGATATTAGAAAATACCCCTCGCCCCTCAGGAAGAGAGAGACTGTGAAACACACACTTGCACACTCTGACACACACACACACACACACACACACACACACA
>JAPMUY010006630.1:45000-48254 GCA_026901105.3 Galaxias olidus
TCATGAAAGGCGTCCAAAATAAAATGTATTATTATTATTATTATTATTAACGTACATCTGTAAAATGTATGAAAAGCATAAACTATGAAAAGTCCAGGGGGTATTCCATCAAGATAGAAAATCCTGGCTTATTTATTTAGATACAGTAAATCTCGCTAATTTCAGTGAGAGATTCGTTCCATTACCCACTCAATTACCATGGTAATTTATACCACTGAACTAGCCTGCTCCATAGTAGGCTAACCGTCAAGCTTAGTCTTGTGTTACAAAGAATATCCAACCGGTGGAAACAAAATCCCAAAAGACAGTTCCGTCAAGTGTGCTCAATGTTAATTTACAAAAGTTAAGTAGGCTAGTAGAATGCTACTAAATTACGCATTTAATCTGTCTGCAATTGTTTTGCCTAGCATTGTTCCTTGCGTGGTTAATTACAGCAGAATTGCCCTTTTTGGTTCCATCGACATGTTTCTCTAATGAGAATAACACTGCTGTTTGTGTTGTTTTTTTGCGGTCGTATTTTGTGCTTTTGAAAAATCGATTGTTTCGGGCCGCACTTGCTCTGCATGCGTGCACACGCCAGCTTGTACAAGCCTGGCTTGAGTTAACGTTGACTGGAGACGGCTGAATTGTGTTCATGGAACGGCTTGAGGCTTAAGTGGAAGTTGACGTTTGTTCAAGCCAGGCTTTTTCTGTTCAACTCAGAGTACATTAGCGCGGTTGATGGAATACCCCACAGACTAGAATTTACTTCATTGGATTATAGCAACATGTAATCAGAGGTTTGACATATGGAAAAGTTGTGCTGATATAGAGACATGTGTTCTACTAATAAATCTAATCCTGTGCTTCTGTGTCACCCTCTGTCCAGGAACTCTCTCAAACACACATTAAAAAAAAAAAACATTAAAACACCAAAACACACACACTCACACACCTATTACCGTCACAGCTAGTAACCACAAACAAGATGGCCGACTCTTTCTCTCCTCCCTCCAACTCCTCCTCTCTCACTCCCTTCTTCATCTACATGTGTTGGGACACCAACCTGGAAGTCCCGCTGACCTCCACCTTCTTAGCTACGGCTTTCCTCTTCCTCTTCCCTCTTCCTCTTCCCTCTCAATGCCTGCGTCCTCCACCTGACCTGTAGCCGCTGCCCCCGCCCCCGTTGCCATGGCGACCAGCTCGGATTTCTTCACCGTTCACCTGATCGTTCTAAACCTGCTGGGTTACCTGGCTCTGAGCCTCTACCTGATTGGCATTCTCCTGCCCTCCACACCGTTCACCTGATCGTTCTAAACCTGCTGGGTTACCTGGCTCTGAGCCTCTACCTGATTGGCATTCTCCTGCCCTCCACACCGTTCACCTGATCGTTCTAAACCTGCTGGGTTACCTGGCTCTGAGCCTCTACCTGATTGGCATTCTCCTGCCGTCCACGCCGTTGATCCTGACTGGCTTGCTTGTGTTCAGCTTAGTCCTCTTGGGGAATCCCCTGTTCCTCTGCTGCACCTGTGTGGAGCGCTACCTGGCCGTGGTCCATCCAATCAAGTACCTGGGACTGAAGGGGGGAGGGGCAAGGGTGAGGCACGTCACAGCAGGGTGTGTTTGGTGCCTGTGCTTTGGGTGGGTTGGATTATTTGCCTGGTACCTCCCAGACTACCCTACCATTATGTATTTGACTGTGAACATCCTCTGCCTCGTCATCATCACTTTCTGCAGTCTGTCCGTCCTCTGCGCTCTGCTTCGTCCAGGGCCAGGGGGCGGGGCCAGGGAGGACCAATCCAAGCGGCGTGGCTTCTCGGCCATCGTTACCATATTAGGAGTTTTGTCTCTGAGCATTAGCGCCTTCATTGTCATGTGTGTCCTGCAGCTGAAGCAGACGCTGGACCAAGACGCCGTGCTGAAGCAGACGCTGGACCAAGACGCCGTGCTGAAGCAGACGCTGGACCAAGACGCCGTGCTGAAGCAGACGCTGGACCAAGACGCCGTGCTGAAGCAGACGCTGGACCAAGACGCCGTGCTGAAGCAGACCTGGACCAAGACGCCGTCTGAAGCAGACCTGGACCAAGACGCCGTGCTGAAGCAGACGCTGGACCAAGACGCCGTGCTGAAGCAGACGCTGGACCAAGCCGTGCTGAAGCAGAGGACCAAGACGCCGTGCTGAAGCAGACGCTGGACCAAGACGCCGTGCTGAAGCACACACTGGACCAAACACACACACACACACACACACGTGCAACACTGGACCAAGACGCCGTGCTGAAGCAGACGCTGGACCAAGACGCCGTGCTGAAGCAGACGCTGGACCTATACGCCGTGCTGAAGCAGACGCTGACCAAGACGCCGTGCTGAAGCAGACGCTGGACCAAGACGCCGTGCTGAAGCAGACGCTGGACCAAGACGCCGTGCTGAAGCAGACGCTGGACCAAGACGCCGTGTGCTTGATGCTGGGTGTCGTCTTGTTCCTTACCCTGCCCAGCAGTGCGGTGCAGCCCCTTCTGTCTCTCCACAAGGCTGGAAAACTACCAGGATGTAGGCACAGCAAAGGTTAAAAGGTCAAAGAGAAGCATGTTCTGCCAACACGCATATAGACACACACAAACACACACACACACACACACACACACACACAAAGACAGGTCAATTGAATTAATTAAGTTCTATATGTCTATGTGCTGTTTTACAAGTTAACATGTTACTATATGTGCTGACCTTACAAATTAACATGTGACTCTCTGTGAACTGGTCTTACAAATAACCATGTTGCTATGTGTACTGGTCTTACAAATTACCATGTTGCTCTCTCTGTGAACTGGTCTTACAAATAACCATGTTGCTATGTGTACTGGTCTTACAAATTAACATGTTACTCTCTGTGAACTGGTCTTACAAATAACCATGTTGCTATGTGTACTGGTCTTACAAATTAACATGTTACTCTCTGTGAACTGGTCTTACAAATAACCATGTTGCTATGTGTACTGGTCTTACAAATTAACATGTTGCTATGTGTACTGGTCCTACAAATTAACATGTTGCTATGTGTACTGGTCCTACAAATTAACATGTTGCTATGTGTACTGGTCCTACAAATTAACATGTACATGTTGCTATGTGTACTGGTCCTACAAATAACCATGTTGCTATGTGTACTGGTCCTACAAATTACCATGTTGATATGTGTACTGGCCTTACAAATTAACATGTTGCTATGTGTACTGGTCCTACAAATTAACATGTTGCTATGTGTACTGGTC
>JAPMUY010006631.1:0-12500 GCA_026901105.3 Galaxias olidus
CTTTGTCTTAAATATCACCACAAAATAAGGTCAATGATGATCATATGTACAGTCTATTTTCTATTACTGTTGGAAAGACACAGAGGGAGGTGTGTGTGTGTGTGTGTGTGTGTGTGTGTGTGTGTGTGTGTGTGTGTGTGTGTGTGTGTGTGTGTGTGTGTGTGTGTGTGTGTGACACTTACAAAAAGACACACAGCAGAGAGACAGGGGCGGAGTGTGCAAAAGAAGAGAGAGATATAAATAGAGAGAGAAGAAGGGGGGGGGGGGCAAGGGAGAGAAAGAGAAGGAGAGATACTGTAGGTGTTAGAGTTGGTGACCTGAGCCCTAATTTTAAACAACAGGGAGATTTGATATCACTTTAAAATACCATTTGTGTTTGGGTGTGTCAGGGTATGTGTAGTGTGTTTGCTTGTGTTTGTCAACACTAATGATCAAATCCTGCAAACAAAGCTGTAGTTCAGGGCAACAAATGTTAAACATTTTTTTAAATAGATGGAGATAAAGAGAGAAGGGTGTAGCGAGAGAGAGAGAGAGAGAGAGAGAGAGAGAGAGAGAGAGAGAGAGAGAGAGAGAGAGAGAGAGAGAGAGAGAGAGAGAGAGAGAGAGAGAGTTTAGAACCGGAAACCACTAAGTAGCGTCTTATCTTTCTGCATGCATGGCAGTTATTCTTCGGACAAATACATCTCATCAGTACATCAACTCTGTCTACATTAATCACTTGAATTCACGTTCACCATGCTGTCTAGCCTATATGATTATCAAGTCATACATAAAACCTATTTTATCCCATTTTCTTACAATTAACCTAAAACTCAACACTCAAATCTGGATTTGTGTTTAGGTCTGGTGTTTTTGCCTGAGTATATGTACATTTTTGCCGACTGGTTTGTACTTTATACTCTGAAGTTCTGAACAAGTTTAAAAATTTTGAACAGCCAGCTAGAAAAGTATAAGTTTACCTGAGCGAGCACCCCGAAGCCTGAACAAAATTCTAGAACGGAATCCCGAGGTGTCACTGTGAGAGCGAGCCCTGGTCATTGGACACACTGGAGGAAACTGCTTCAACTCCGGGTAACTATCCATCACCTCATCGGCCATCGTCGGATCCAGGAAATCAATAATATAGCAAAATAAAAATAGGTCAACTGAAGCAATCGATTACTTTATTTTATGCTGCGTCAATCTGACCTACTGTAGACTCAATTATGAAAGTGATTAATCAAATCCAAAAGTGTGATATGTCGCAAAAGTTAAATAAGGTATGTCCCTCTGTGCCATACCACAAGGTTTTGAGTCTGAAGTGAAATTGCTGGGAAAAATCGTTAGGGGGCGGTAGGGTCTCAGTATGACCTAAAGAGCGCCACTGGTTTTGCCTCACGTCAGCAATTAATCACGCAGCGCTGGAGGCCTATTAGATAATAAACACTTGTGAAATCAGCATTTGAACTTTGAGTAAATGTTCTGTATTTACGTTTGAAATTAGTTATTAGGCTGTTTTAATACTCCAACATCGTGAACGATTTTACAACCTGGCCAGCTAGCCTACACCTTGAGTTTTTTAATTACAGGCGATTTTTTTCTGCGAGTTGGCAAAATATAGAATTTGACCTGTATTATGCCACACACACCTATCAAATAAAATAGACAAACTGGCAGGTTTGGGATCGCAGTAGGTTTTATTGAAAAGCCAACGAAGGCCTATAATGTAAAACAATAAACATTTTCGTATTAATATGAAAAAAACTATGAACGCATGGTTTTGTTGAAGAAAATACGTGAGGAGGGAATGAATAATCAAACGGAAGCTTGCAGGAAGAACGTGAGTACACCTCATGACATCGAGACAAAATTATATGACGTAATAAAATTTGCCTATAGTCAGGCAGGGCTTAAAGTAGGCTTTACGGGAATTTGGCTCACTTCCAGCTGTAACAGTTGTTTGACGTACGTCAAAACACATCACTCGGACCACGCCAGTCCTAGACTTCTTCTTTGTTCCTTTGACCATATATGGCTGTCCGACTAGGCGCTGACGGCTTGGGCAATATGTTTCCCAAAAAACAAACAAACAGGCATCATGTTGCATGACTCAAAGCAAACTCTTATTTCTCCCCATTTCCTGTAAATAAATGTCATCCTCATCAAATCAAAATCAAATGTATTTGTTCTTTTCATGTACAAAGCCTATAGGCCAGTCCTACTTCAAATCAAATCAAATGTATTTGTATAGCACATTTCATGCACGATGGCAATTCAATGTACTTTACAAGGAAAAAAAACTGAAAATGTATGAGGAAGAAATAAAAGACTAATAAATAAATAAAAATAATTGTAACAAGATAAATAAAATTGCTGAGAACAATTCAGTAAAAATTGATCTTCTGTAAGTTGGTTCCAGCTAAGTCACATAGTAGCTAAACGCTGCTTCACCTTTTTTTGTTTTGAAAACAACTCTGGGAACGGTTAAGAGACCTGTTCCAGATGACCTGAGGGGTTCATATTGCCTTAGCCTTAGCATTAGCATGTGACTAATGTATTTTGGCCCCAAGTTGTTCAGTGACTTGCAGGTGAGCAACAGTATTCAAATCAATTCTCTGACACAGAGGAGCCAGTGCAGTGATCTGTGAATTGATGTTAATATCCCCCATCCCCTCCCTCCAAAACGCGTTTCCTTAATTTCTCTCTTTCTCTCTGTTCTGTCATCCCCACACACCAGCAGCGAGGTCATCACGCAGCCCCCTCCTCTTCCTCATCCGCCTCCTCCTCCTCCTCCTTCGTGAGTCAATGCTTGTTGGGTAATCAGTAACTGGGGAGGGGGAGGCGAGGTGGACTGGCTGGGTTAAAACTAACTTTGGGGAACACTGAAGAGAACAGTGACCTGAAGGACAGCTTCTGTAGCCAACGCACTCATCACACACACACACACACGGTAAGAGCAAAGCCTTTGTCTACCTATGGGCGCCAGCCTAATGTTTTGGGCTCGATAGAACGATGTTGCCCTCTCATTCGAGAGCGGTTGACACTACATGTGGTTGTTTTTATACCAGCCTGGTGTTTTCATACTGAACTCAGTAGGTTTTTTACGGAGAAGGTTTCATGTGGTTAAATTTGAGGCAAAATGTTATCCTGTAGTTTTGCTATTTTATTTCTGGTAGAAAGGCGGCAGTGTGTTAGTCAGAAGGATGTGGAGTTTAGTGGTGTTAGGGTTAGGGTCAGGGGTTAGGGTTAAGGTTTAGTGGTGCTAGGATTAGGGTCAGGGGTTAGGGTTAGGGTTAGGGTTAACCCTGGCCTCACACTTGGATCAGGGCCGGCCCTGGCTTTCTTGGCAACCTAGGCAAGATTTCAAAATAAAAAATAAAAAATTTTGGTTTAAAAAATAAATAAATAAATTGTTCCAGTCTTGGCAGTGCTGCGCCCCTTTGGCTTTTTGGCGCCCTAGGCGGCCGCTTCGTTCGCCTAAGCCACGGGCCGGGCCTGGCTGGGATTTAAACATCAAAAAGAAAGTGTGAATGACGCACCAAAGTATTCATTTTTTTCATGACGTAATATTGGTTCACTCATGCAATTGTAACGTGGCGTTAGCAGCTCTGGATGTAACAGATATTACAATGGCTTCTTATCAAACGGACAGACTCTGAACTGTGTGATGGAGGACACGGCAGGCAGAAGGAGAGCAAAGAAAAGGTGAATGAAAGGGTTGATTTGACCTTTACAGCACTTTGTTCTCCTGGTGCCAGTCCAACTCAAAGTATAAAGTTCAGTGCTCCTTTTCTCTGTCACACTGAAATATAATAAATGAATAAACAGAGGGACCCCGTCTCCCCGTGTGGTCGAATGGTCAGGGTGTTTGTTGGTGTAGAAGACGTCTTTCACATATGCAGTTTCTGTTCTCTCACATGCTGACATACACATTGACACACAAACGCGTTGACATACACATTGACACACACAAACACATTGACACACACGCGTTGACATTCACATTGACACACCCACACACTCATTGACATACACATAGACACACACATGTGCACGTGCACACATACACTTACACACACACACACACACACACACACATCAATCTCCGTTCCATCTACAAATCATAGTTTGAAAAAATACAAAACAGCAAGTTACAAGTTCAAACCCTTTTGAACCCTTATGTCAGAGAATCATTATACATTTTACATTCCAGTGTGTATTATATGTTACGTAATAAATGACCATACAGAGAGTATCCATAGTAAGTATTAAGCATTCATATTACCATACTCAGACAGTCATGCACTATCATATTAACCCTTTACTTACTCTCTTCCCTCTCCCTCATAGAAAGAAGACTTAACACACCTAAACGCACAGCTATTCCAAGGAGGAGAGGATATGAGGTCAGAAAGCGGACTCAGGTTGGCGTTCGTGCTGTGCTGCTGTCTTTCAGCGGCCTACAGCAACCGAGTCTACATCCACCCATTCTACTTGTTCGCTAGCGACAACGTCAGCTGTGAGATGATTCAAACCACGACCGCCGAACCCCTTCGAACCGTCGCCGTGACGACGCTGGCCGACGACAACGCGGCGCCGGACAGCCGTCCCCATTCGGACCAGGACGGGTCGAGGCAGAACGTCACGCAGAGGACGGGGGTTCTGGCGGAGCTGTTGAACTCTCTGGGTCTGAGGATGTACCAGGCGCTGAGCTCCAAGCAGAGCGGCGACAACACGCTCCTCTCCCCCGTCAACTCGTTCGGAACGCTGGTCGCCTTTTACCTGGGGGCGTCCAAGAAGACGGCCATTCTCTACCAGGTACAGAGCACAACACCACTGCAACACTCATGAACTTCAGTAAGCTCAACCATATGAAACAATATACAACGGTTCAACAGTACATACAGCTATGACGTAAACGCCCACTTTTTTCCCTCTCCTCTTTTGTCTGTCCGATGTCCCCCTGTCCCTGTCCCCCGTCCCCCTGTCCCCCTGTCCCCTCTCCCTGTCCCCCTGTCCCTGTCCCCGTCCCCCTGTCCCTGTCCCCCTGTCCCTGTCCCCGTCCCCCTGTCCCTGTCCCCCTGTCCCTGTCCCTCTCCCTGTCCCCCTGTCCCTCTCCCTCTCCCTGTCCCCCTGTCCCTGTCCCCTCTCCCTGTCGGTGTCCCCCGTCCCCGTGGCTGTCCCCCGTCCCCCGTCCCCCTGTCCCCCTGTGCCGGTCCCCGTCCCCCTGTCCCTGTCCCCGTTCCCCTGTCCCTGTCCCCGTCCCCCTGTCCCCCTGTCCCTGTCCCCCGTCCCCCTGTCCCTGTGTCCCCCGTCCCCTGTCCCTGTCCCCCTGTCCCCCTGTCCCTGTCCCTGTCCCCCTGTCCCCCTGTCCCTGTCCCCCTGTCTCTGTCCCTGTCCCCGTGTCCCCATCCCAGAAGCTGCTGGGTCTGCACCCCGACACTGGCCGCGAGGACTGCGTGTCCCTGGTGGACGGGCACCAGGTTCTGAAGACGCTCCACGGCATCCACTCCCAGGTGGACGGGGCCAAGGACGAGATCGACACCCGGGTGTGGGTGTTTGCGCGCAGGGACGCCCTGCTCTCCGAGGGCTTCATCCAGGGCACCCGGGACTTCTCCCACGCCTCCTTTGTCCGAGGTGTGGACTTCGCCCGCTCTCCCGAGGCGGAGCGGCAGGTCAACGGGTTCGTGGAGAAGACGTCGGGGGGGAGGATGAAGGACGTGTTTGAAGACGTGGGCACCGCGGCCAACTTCCTCTTCCTCAGCTCTGTTCGCTTCCAAGGTACGCAACACATAGTGGAACAAAAACAAATCAACAAAATCACACAATTAACTCAAAATATAAGCAACAGGCAAGTAGTTCAAGTGAATTTAGTCAGGGGCATGATTCAATAGCAATAAAATATGTCTACATATAGTTCTCCTCTGCACTCCACTCAGACTTTATATCTCTAGTTTGGATTTCTGCTCAGGCAACTGGAGAACAGCCTTCCAGCCAGAGAGGACCTCCCTGCAGGACTTCCATGTGGACCAGGAAACCACGGTGACGGTTCCTCTGATGACCCACACGGGTCGGTACCGCTACCTCAACGACAAGGTCAGAACATTACCAAGGGAACAGACACATTTCATGATGAATCCCTCACTCTCAGGAATACATTCATTAACAAATGATAGAAAATGTCCTTGTAGATTTTAGAATAAAGGTTTAATCGACTGAATGTGTGACCTCCACAGAATGGCCGGTGCACGGTGGTGAAACTGCCCCTGAGCAAACGGACCTACATGTTGCTGGTTCTACCACAGGAGGGCGCCAGTCTGCGGGACGTAGAGAACAAGCTGCGCACCGACGTCATCTCGGACTGGTACCAGAACCTCAAGGAAGGGTGAGTCCGTCTGTCCGTCCGTCCATCTGTCAACCTTCCTCCTACCCAGTCCCAATGTTAAATACATAACCCCTCAAACCCGCTGGACCAGGGACGTAATTTACAAGGGGGACACAATGGACATGTCACCCCCCCCCCCTCCCCCCCAACACCACACACACATGCACACACACACGTTTTACAGTGCAAAAACAAGCTTTATACAGTACATAAAACACCTGGAGAAACGTAAACTGTACCCCCCACACCTTTTAAAGAGGCCCTATTATGCTTTTGGGGTTTTTCCCTTTCCTTTAGGTTATGTAGCTTTGTGTGCATGTAAAAGGTCTGCAAGGTTACAAAGCCCATAGTCCACGCCAAAGGGAGCTGCTCTCTCTCACAGAAAACACTGCTCCTGAACTGCATGAAACGCCTCGTTTGTAGTCCAGCGTTTTCTTCTGTAACTTACCTATGTCACTAAGTCACACATTTGAATAATGTTTGGCACGCCCTCAACCAGAGCCAGTCAGAGCAGAGGCCGGGTGGTTTCGCCATATCGTGAAAACGCTGTTTTGGTAAGCGCGAAGGCAAAGTCCCTTTGTTTGGCCAGGTGACCAATCAGAGCAAACTGGGCTCCCTGGGAGGGGGGGCCTTAAAGAGACAGGAGCTAAAACAGAGCGTTTCAGACAGAGGGTGAATAGAGGTGCTGCAGATCCAGGCAGTTTGGATAAAATAAATTGTTTATTGAACATTAAAACGCATTAACCTATTCTAGTAGAACTGCTAAATAATGGTATGAACCTGAAAATTTGCATAATATGGCCCCTTTAAATACAAATTCCGCGGATGCGCTGGCCTCAAGTCTCAACGTTAAACACACAAACCCTCAAGCCCACTGGACTAAATAATATAAACAAAAATAGTTAAATATATAAACGTTCACCCGCTAAGCTCAGTCCCAACACGTCCAAACAGCAGTTTAGTCTGTTTGTCAAACTGACATTGGAACAAGGTAACAGGTCGTGTCAAAGAGGAAGTTTCCATTCAGTTTATCTAAGCTCCATGATGTCCTTTATCAGCTAATCCATTGAGTCAACAGTGGCCCGTGGGTCCATGCGGAGACTGGGAAACGGCTAGTACAGGATAGGGGTCAAGGTTCAAAGGTCATAAATGAAAGAAAGAGGAGCGAGCGCCGAGCGATCGACGGAAACGTGACGGCACGCCCAAAACTCCGACTCGCACCTCAGACAGAGTGAGAGAGTCGGAGAACCATCAGGTTCACGTCCCCGTCTCACTGAGCACTTTCCTCTCCTTCTCCCTCTCTATCACTCTCTCTCTCTCTCTCTCTCTCCTCTCTCGCTCGCTCCTCTCACTCCCCTCTCCCTCCGCCTTTCCTTTCTCCCTTTGCCTCTCCTCTCTCCCTCCGCCTCTCCTCTCTCTCCTCTCCTCTCTCCCCTCTCTCTTTCCTCTCCCTCCACCTCTCCTCGTCTCTCTCCCCTCACTCCCCTCTCCCTCTCCCTCCATCTCTCTCTCTCTCTCTCTCCCTCCGCCTCTCCTCTCCTCAGTCTGTTGGAGCTGTCTCTGCCAAAGTTCTCCATGTCGTCCCAGACTGATGTCCGCGACCTCCTGAGCAGCATGTCTCCTACGATAGACGAGGCGCTCATGGGCTCCAAGGCCACCTTCCACAGACTCAGCACGCTCCAACCCTTCACTATAGACAAGGTAACACACACACACACACACTAACCCTTCACTATAGACAAGGTAACACACACACACACACACTAACCCTTCACTATAGACAAGGTAACACACACACACACACACACTAACCCTTCACTATAGACAAGGTAACACACAGATACACACACACTAACCCTTCACTATAGACAAGATAACACACATACACCAACACTTCACTATAGACAAGGTAAGACACACACACACACTAACCCTTCACTATAGCCAAGGTAACACACACATACACACACACACACTAACCCTTCACTATAGCCAAGGTAACGCACATACACACACACTAACCCTTCACTATAGCCAAGGTAACACACACTAATCCTCTACTCCAAGTATGATACCAGAGGATAGGCTGTGTGTGTGTGTGTGTGTGTGTGTGTGTGTGTGTGTGTGTGTGTGTGTGTGTGTGTTTGTACAGTTGATGCACATTTAAAGAGCCACGTGCCTTTTTGGAGAAGGTTGGATTAAAAGCCTAACATAACGCTTTCTCTGTGTGTCTCGTTCAAGAATTCTGAGAACTTTGTTTTTTACAGAAAATCCTGCGCTTCAAGCACATTTAAACCCTTCACTATAGATAAGGTGCCTGGATGCATATGGACAGGATCTCTCTCTCTCTCTCTCTCTCTCTGTGTGTGTGTGTGTGTTTTTGTATGGGCTATGTTGTTTCAGTTCCGTAGTATGTTTCTTATCCAAGTATTTAAACCAGAGTTTGTGTTTTTTTTAAATTGATGTTGACAACATGCATTGAAAAACATGTTTGTGTGTCTTTAGTGTGTTCTAAATCAATAAAATAATTTACCCCCCCGCCCCCCGCACCCTTTCAGGTCTTAAACCAGGTGACGTTTGAGATGATAGAGGAAGGGGCGGAGCCTCAGGAACAAAACCAGGAAGGGGGCGTGGCCCTCAAGCTGTCAGTCAACAGACCTTTCCTCTTCGCTGTAGTAGAGGAAGACTCCAGCGCCATCTTAATGTTAGGGAAGGTGATGAACCCCAACCTGTAGACACGAGGAACTATTTAGCAGCTTAACCATCGCTGGGAACCTCTATACCATTCCGATGTTAGGCAAGGTGAAACAGACCCTCAGGGATATGAAGCTGTTCGTCAGTCTAGCTGTAGCTTAACAACATAACCAGGCCCGTTACCATGGCTACACAACATGCATCACACCTCCCTCAATGTAAACTGCTGTCCCATCCAGATGTTAGGCAAAGTCAGTTGATGGATGTTTCACCATGCCTTCCTCATTGGCCCAGTCAGAGACATCTTGTTTAAGTGACAGGTTAAGTGGCCACAAAAACACTTTTCAAAGCCTAACCAAAGATATCAATTTGACCATATTCTTACTATAATCTATCAAATATATTAGTTGTAGTAGTCTAATTACAAAACCTAGATTTAGTATTTATTACAAAAGAATTTATTGGCAAAAAGTATCAGCCTTATTTACAAACTAACATCATTGTCTTAATATTTTCGGTCCAGCCTTGTTTCTGTGAATGACCCTGAACCAAAGTTTGACCCTTTGCATTCATAATACATAATCTCACGTTACTTTTTAAAGCGAATTTAGAAGTGTTGACTTTTAATGTAAACATGCTTTCTATACAGAACACATAAAACCTTGTATATTTCTATTTTGCATTTGAGAGTTTATTTTTGTTTTGTTATTGTATGGATTGAATTGTACTACGTCGATCCCAAAGGGAAATTATTGTAATTATTAAGTGGTTTTGATGTTATTATAGAAATAAAAAAAGTTCTCAATAGTTTGAAATATTTTTTTAACTTGGTATGCCAGTGACAGTGCATGTGAAGCAAACAGAACAAGGTTCAGTGCTGATCTTGTCCAGGGGGTCACTCAACCCTAAAGGTTAAAGGTCAGTGGGTTGGTTTACACACAAAACACACACAATGTTCTCTTCTCTATCAAACCGTCTCCCAAAAAACTAAATTCTCCCAGCTAAAGACCTCTGGACTTAGTAGACACACACCGCTTCCACAAAGACACACAGAAACACATACCTCAATAGACACAGAAACACACACTGCCTCCACATACAGGTCAATCAACATAATATTAAAATCTTTCATTTCCAAAGTTAACAAGGTTTTACTTTATAGATATTTTCTTTTACAATTTACAGCGTATTTATCTTGTTACTTCCTTGTTAGAGACACATCCGTAATCCTGAGTCCAGAGCAACAAGCTCTCTAAGGTTACATGTGGTTTTATACCATACCCAAACAGACATACAGTCAGAGAGAGAGAGATACAGAGAGAGAGAGAGAGAGAGAGAGAGAGAGAGAGAGAGATAGACAGGCACAGACAGAAGACAGTCAAATTCTCCCATTGACATTTGTCTATAACCATCGACATCCTCCACCATTGAACAGTAAAAAAAAAAACTTCATCTAACCCGGAAGCTCTTCCTAAAAGTAACAATATCATTCCTCTCCAATTGGAAGGCAAAAAAAAAGCTGCTCTTTCATTGGCCACACCTCTAGGGCTTCCAGCTGTGACAGGCCGTCGTCATAGCAACCTAGAAAACAGCATTACCTCACGTCCTGCTCTAACAGAGATACTGTGGCTGTCATTAGGGAGGGACTAGGTTCTAGAAGGCTCAATACGGTTCTAGAATCCAGCTCTGAGCGGTGGAGAACACCAGAGCTGTGGTTCTTTTTGGTCTCTGGGTTCCTCTCGGTTCCGCAGAGGGTTCTTAGTTAGTGTTCTGAGGCCAGCTCGCGGGCTTCCTGGACCAGATCCATTAAGGGGGAGAACATGCTGATGTCATGGGGCTGGAGACCCATCTTCTGGATCTAACACACACACACACACACACACACACACACACACACACACACACACACACACGCAAGTTAATAAGCTTTGCATATACTGTAATTGGGTGTGTGTGTGCCCCAGGTAGGTAAGCATGTTTATAAGTCCTGTATGTGTCTGTATTGTGAGTCTATTATGTGTACACATGAGAAGGATTTTGCGCGCGCGTGTGTGTGCGCCCCCTACCTGCTCCCCCAGGTACTCCACATCCAGGGCCAGCTGCAGGCGGATCTTGCCGTCGTCGGTTGGCCCCCCGGTGGGGCCGGTTGTCGCGGCGACGGCCGTGGTCTTCCTGGCTTGTTTTAGTCGCTTCAGACTCTCCTCCATCTTCCTCACCGAGCTCAGCACCTCTGAGATGGTCTCGAAGTACCTACACACACACACACACACACACACACACACACACACACACACACACACACACACACACACACACACACACACACACACACACACACACACACACACACACACACACACACACACACACACACACACACACACACACACACACACACACACACACATAATAGCAATGGAATGGTAAGACAAATTTGTTTTAAAGTAATGGCCAAGCATTCATGCTAAGCATTGACCGATGGCAAAATAGGTGATTTCTTTTTCTCTTCATGTTTGTTTTAGTGAGGCATCTGAGAATCTGTGTGAGTGTACGTCTTTATGTGGGTGTGTGAGTGAGTTTATATATGTGTGAGTGTATGTCTTTATGTGGGTGTGTGTGTGTGAGTTTATATATGTGTGAGTGTATGTCTTTATGTGGGTGTGTGTGTGAGTTTATATATGTGTGAATGCACATATGTGTGTGTGTGTGTTTATGTGTGTTCATCTTTGTGTGTGTGTCTTAGTGTATGTCTTTATGTGGTTGTATGTGTGAGTTTATATATGTGTGAATGCAGATGTGTGTGTGTGTGTGTCTGTGTGTGTTCATCTATGTGTGAGTGTCTCAGTGTATCAGTCACACAGGGCTTATAGTGGGTTAGGGTTAGGGTTAAGGGTTAAGGGTTAAGGGTTAAGGGTTAGGGTAATACCTGGTGGTGCAGTCACACAGGGCGACCCGTAGCCATTCCTGGGAGATGGCGGGTAGAACCAGTCCTGCTGAGTCGCTGACCAGCTGGTGGAGCGGACGCAGGGCGTTGTCCATATACGCCGACGCACGCACTGGCACTTCCTGTAAACAGAGGAAGTAGAACATAAGCTCAAAGTAAGAGAGAGTGTGAGTGTGTTTACCAGTAGCTTGTTTCTATGGAAATAATGTAAGTTTTCATCACATTTTAGTTTATAGACAGTCCCCCTCAATAACAGGATTTAAACCAAAGCATTTCTATTTACAGGATTTAAGGCATTTCCAGCACCCTACCTCAATAAGCATGGTATGTATCTCTGTAGGTATATGTGTGTGTGTGTGTGTGTGTGTGTGTGTGTGTGTGTGTGTGTGTGTGCTGCCTGTCATCCCTCACCTTATTGGTCCTGTGTTATGGTGTGTGTGTGTGTGTGTGTGTGTGTGGCTGTAAGAAGTTAGAATGGCCTGGAGACAGACCTCATAT
>JAPMUY010006631.1:15000-17500 GCA_026901105.3 Galaxias olidus
ATAATAATAATAATAATAATAATAATTCATTTTATTTATATAGCGCTTTTCTAACACCCAAAGTCGCTTCACAGCATCAACATAGATAACATGACACAAATAAACAATTAGACAGAAATAGTAAAACAGACAGACAGCAACAACAATTCTAACTAATGTAAGCAAAAGGATAGTATCAGTAAAAGAAAGGGACCGGATTCTAAACAGAGTTAACTAGGGTATGCTAGGGTGAAAAGATATGTTTTAAGGTGGGTTTGAAAGATTAACAGCGAGTTGGAATTACGAATTAGAGGAGGGAGAGTTCCAGAATTTAGGTGCTGCCCCTGAAAATGCACGCTCCCCAAAATGCTTCAGTTTTGCTTTTGGAATGACCAATTGCTTATCTGCAGCGGAACGTAGTGTCTGAGTAGGATGGTAAGGTTGGAGGATTCAGTGAGGAAGGGAGGGGCCAAATTGTGTAAAGCTTTGTAGGTGAGGAGAAGGATTTTGTAAATGATGCGCTGGCTGACCGGAAGCCAGTGAAGGTTAAAAAGTACGGGGGTTATGTGCTCAGAAGATTTTGTGGAGGTGAGAAGGCGAGCAGCAGAGTTTTGAACCAGTTGGAGTTTATGGAGGGAGGTTGCGCCGATGCCGAAAAGAACTGAGTTACAGTAATCAAGACGGGAGAAGATGAATGAGTGAATGAGTTTGGCAGCTGCACTCTGGGAAAGGGATGGTCGGGTTTTAGCAATGTTTCTAAGATGGAAGAAAGATATTTTGACCATGTTATTGATATGAGCGTTAAACGACCTAGTAGTATGGACATAGTATGACCTTACTATGATGTTAGGGTGATGCTAGCATGATGTTAGTTTGATGTTAGTTTGATGCTAGTATGACGTTAGTATGACCTTCGTATGATGTTAGTTAAATGTTAGGGTGATGTTAGTATGATGTTAGTATGACGTTAGTTTGACGTTAGTATGATGTTAGGGTGCTGCCTACTAACCAGGAGAGGCCTCCAGTCCGTCTGTTATGGCGTTCTCCAGACTGCCTGCTATCTCTTTGTACCTGGAGAGACGGAGAGAACGAGAGAGAGGAGAAAGGGATGGAAGGATGGGGAGATGTAGGGACAAGGAAAAGACAGAAAAAGAGGGAACAAGAAAAACGGAGAGAGGAAGAGAAATCAGAGGAAATCAGAAAAAGATGTTTGACAATTTTAGGTATAACTTGTTGCTATGACACCTAGTTGTCACGTGAAACAGTCCCAGTCTTCAGGGGAAAGACAATCAGTACCAGACCACAATCCCCAGACCTGATTGGTTAGAAAAAAGGACCATGTGCTTCAGGCTGGCAAATCCGTACAGAATGTCCATATTGTGAAATGTGTGTGTTTAAACAAACGTGGCTTTTTTCTATGTTCGTTTATGAACGGGTGAGTGTGTGTGTGTGTGTGTGTGTGTGTGTGTGTGTGTGTGTGTGTGTGTGTGTGTGTGTGTGTGTGTTTTATAAGCCCACCTGCCTACGTAGGAGTGTGTGTGTTTAAGCTGTGTTTGGGTACACACGTGCATTCAAGCGTGTGCCTGTGTGTGAGGTTGGTAGACAATCAGGACAAAGCTATCGATTTTCATATTTGCCCAATAGATCAACAATGACATACGCTTACAGCAGGTGGTAGATGAAATGTAGGATAGACCTTGAGTTCAGGGTGTAGTGTGTAGTGTGCAGTGTGTAGTATGTAGAGAATACTTGGGGTTGAGGGAGTAGTATGTAGGGAACATGATTGATTGATTGCCTATAGGATTTAAGGTGAGGTGGCCAGTGCGCAGGGTGTAGTGTGTAGGTAACATCTGGGGTTTTGATTTCCTATAGAGTTTAAGGAGTAAGGTGCCTAGTGTGCAGGCTCTAGTGTGTAGGGAACATCTGGGGTTTTGATTTCCTATAGGGTTTAGGGTGAAAGGTGCCTAGTGTGCACGGTGTAGTGTGTAGGGAACAGCTGTGGTTTTGATTTCCTAAAGGGTTTAGGGTTAGAGGTGCCTAGTGTGCACGGTGTAGTGTGTAGGGAACATCTGTGGTTTGCAGGGTGTAGTGTGTAGGGTGTAGTACATAGGGAACAGCCCTCACCGTAGTTGGAAATAGACGGGGAGATTCCACTTGTTGTGGAAGCTGGTGTAGGAAGAGTGGAGGCGTAACCTCTTCACGCTGGCCTGAGAGCCACACTGGCGTTCGAAGCGACGGACAAAGTCCATGCTGACGAAGTACCGCTGAGGGGTATCACACACACACACACACACACACACACACACACACACACACACACGACACACGACACACGACACACGACACACGACACACGACACAAACACACCCACAGAACACACAGAAAAAACATACACGCAGTGAGACATTATTACATGTGGTGACTGCAGTGGATAACATGGACATAAATGGACATAAATAGCAGTCAGTCTGCACCCATTGGATTAAAGACCAGGTGAGTTTAGAAAGATGAATGGTCCAT
>JAPMUY010006631.1:22500-27500 GCA_026901105.3 Galaxias olidus
TTTTGCCCTAAAGATTCGTTTGCACAATTGTGGCCTTATTTGTTTCATATCAGTTGGATTGCTAATTGTCTATCCCTGGTGCATTTATTTAGAACCCCCACCGACTGCAGCTGATGTCTCTGAAGAGCATTGGAGCCCCGTTGAGACCCAGGAGGACCCTGGGCCCCAACAGATTAAAGAGGAAATAGAGGAACTCTGGGCCACTCCGGTGGAACACCAGCTTGGGCTAGAGAACGCTGCTTGTGTTGACGAGATAAGTATCACACTAACCCCTCTCTGTGTGAATCAACACCAAACCCAATGCAAGACCACAGAGTGGGGGCACGCGGGTTGCGGAGCGTTCGAACTAACAAGCGACAGCCAACCCGTCTCTTCAGACGTCTCTAAAACGGATGACAGTGACGAAGGCGAGGAGTGGGAAGATAGGGTGGGGACTGGGTCTGCTCCCCTGAAACCAGCGTCACGGGTCGACGCGTCCGGGGAGTGCAACAGTTGCAACAAGCCCGCCCTCTTCGCGTGTAAAGCGTGCGGAAAGTTTTTCTCCTCGCATGGGCTTTTGGTGAAGCACGCGCACGTGCACGTGGAAGACTCTTCGTGCGTGTGTGGTTTGTGCGGAATGCATCTGGACAGCGCCAGGAGTTTGGAAGACCACATATCCACACACAAACGGTCCTTAGACTGTTACGTGTGCGGGAAACAGTGCACCACTCACAGTGCCCTGAGCAAGCACTTGCAGTTCCACCAGGGCCTGAAACCTTTCAGCTGCAACCTGTGTGGGAAACGCTTCAGACGGCTCTGCGACGTGAAACGACACGCAGTGGTCCACAACCAGGAGAAACCCTATTGCTGCAAAGTGTGTGGGAAGTCCTGCAAACGACCCGACCACTTAAAATCCCACGTTAAAACCCACGTTTGTTGAAGCTGCAGGTGACCTTGTCTCTTTGTGGAGCGCATTTCAAGCCTTTGTGGTTGTTGTTTTTCTTTACATAGATGTGTTTAGCTGAACTGGTCAACGTACACGGCTAACAAAGTAGACATTGTACACAGTGAGGAGGGTGCTTTAGGGTTGCACTGTAAGTTGCATAGCTGGCCAATTAATCTGGACAATTAAACCTGGTATCCAAACCCCAAGCCCTATGGCAGTTTTGGCCCCTTCACGAAGTGTGACTGGAAATGCCTTGTGAACAAAGAACATCTGAGAATACCACAGCATATAGAGGGCGTGTCGACCAGTGGTCCCTTAACACTGGGAAAAAATACTTTTTGTTACCAATTCAAAACAATGATTACCAATAAATTCACAAATTATATACATTTACTTTTTGTATAGTCTTTATCGCTAGCTTTAGGTGCTATCCAAACAGGGTCTCTAAAAGTACTGACATAATATAGATGGCTTTCTCCACTACAACAACAACAGCAAAAACAATATCAACATCAAACTTAATAATTACAAATTAACACTGTGCACAAAGGACGTTAAGCTCCTGTGACACTCTGGACTGCACAGTAAACGACAAACACTGCACAAACGGCCTTCTGATACACATGATAACTCTTAGTCAAAGAACCAGGTTAGATTCAGGGAAAAGGTGCCCTCATAGCATATAAACTACAGCAGCTGAACAATCGCTCTCAAGATTTAGTTTGATATATTTTTATAACAATTAACTTAGTGGCTCTTGAGTTCTCAAAAGTCATAAATGAACGAGCTTATCCTATTTAAACTCTTTGAACTTGGCGGACTCAACAGCTGTTGCCTTACTATTAGGATGATATCCTATCCTGGGGATCAAAGGTCACTCTTGAATCCTGTCATGTACTGGTTGAAAGTGTATTGTTGTGTTTCTATAATTGCTAGTTTCTAGCATGGCCATCCCATCTCAAGACTGCTTGTCCACATTGAACGCAAGGCTAGTGTGAAGGTGTGAAGGCACCTCTTATTAAATGTAATGATATTGAAAAGCCACTAGATGGCAATGTACTACTACACTACTGGCGCATACGGCACTTCCTGCAGGAGACCCTGGGCATCAGCTCTGAAATGAGGACACTATAAATATATTAATTATAAGATAATTCTAAAACGAAGCTCCAATTTCCTATGTCCAAACATATTTGGATATTATTACACACCTATAGCACTGGTCAGAACTTATGTGTAGCCAATATGTTTAGTTTAATTTTATTCAAACCTAATCATTGGTCTTGTATCGTAGAGTTACGCTATAGGTATATAGGCCTATAATGAATATTTAAGTAGAAGCAACAGTTCTGTCCTGATTTCATTCCATTTGAAGAATCCACGCTATTGGATAGTAAAGGAGGGCGAGCCAGTCAGGTGATCCAATAGCAGTGCCTCTTTCCATTGAAATGTTCTTGCTTCCAAAGAACTCGCTGGTCCAACCCGGATGCTCGGACATAGGGTGTAATAAATATTGATCATTTGGCTTTCTACGTGCGCAGAGCGAGACGAGGAAGGCTGGGGGGGATTTCAGTACCCTTGATGAGGACAGCTCCCTTTAGCTCGGCACGCGCTTTTACTACGTAAAAACCGGAGACTGGGATCGACGCGCATCCCCGGTCCTCTGCAGGGAAGGGAACGGGAACATCACTAATAAAGCGGAGACTGGCGAGGTAGTGTGGAGAAATCCTCCACACATAGCTTGGGCCTAGTTTATTATTATTATTTTTTTTTTTAACAAAGACTAGCAAGCACGTAAATAGTTGCATGCCTTTTGTGATCGTCTTGTTCGGGTGAGACTTCTACTAATCAGACCGGTTGAGATAGAGTGATGGCGGAGTGTGGGCGGAAGGGGCTCTCGCTTTTAGAAGCGGCCCGCTCCCGGTACGAGAGCCTGCAGATATCCGACGATGTGTTCGGGGAGTCGGGGGACGACAGCAGCGAGAACCCTTTCTACAGCACCTCCGGTGACTCGAACTCCGACAACTATCAGGGCGAGGCCGGGGAGAAGCACCGGGCAGCGAGCAGCGACAGCAGTAACAGTCACAGCGGTGGAAGTAGCGGCGGTCCGCCGGGCTCGGTGTCCCGGAGACAGGCAGAGGAAGACGGATGGACCGAGAATCTCCAAGATATAACGGTCCCTCCTTATAAGGAGAGCTATGGTGAGTAGACGCGCGCACACGCGCGCCTTGGACCAATACCCATCCAATGATACCGGAGCTTTTTTGCACTATATGAAGATCAAGGTTGCATGCAGCCTATTGCATTCACTCTGTGTGTGTGTGTGTGTGTGTGTGTGTGTGTGTGTGTGTGTGTGTGTGTGTGTGTGTGTGAGAGAGAGAGAGAGAGAGAGAGAGAGAGAGAGAGAGACATTTGCGTTCCCAAACTGACAGTGCTGCCAAACCCTCAGTACAAAAGGCTATTGAGCCCCTGTTGTTTGTGTATGTGATAGCACGGTGTGTGTGTGTGTGTGTGTGTGTGTTTGCTGATGAGGGCACACATTGTGTGCACAAAATTGTCAATGTCTTTGTAAGCTTGCACATTGTGTATACGCGAGCGCCGCCTGTCTCTCTCTCTCACACACACACGCACACACACACATACACATAGAGAGAGAGAGAGAGAGAGAGAGAAAAGAGAGAGAGCAGAGAGAAGGGGAAAGTGAATGCTGCAAACTGACAGTCATGCTGATTCTTTGAATCACACTGCATGTCCGTTTCACTTGACTGGACACACTTACAAACTCACGCACACACACGCACGCACTCTCACACTACGCACACACACACTCAAAGAACATGTTTAAAGGTTCACTCCACTACGTGAGGGTGGACGCTCGCCTCAGAAAAACTCATTCATGAACCAGCTTTAGGTGACTGGAGGGAGTATGAACCATTCTCTGGTCTGGTCTCAGCTCTACTTAGAGCTGTATGAAATATGTGTTATTATAATTACAGTGATAGTTATTTGTGTATTTGACACCTCTGTCCAGGTAGTAAGGTCTCAGCTCTAAATAGCGCTATGAAATATGTATTATTATTATAATAATGATGATTAATAATGTATGGCACACCTTTGGTCAGGTAGTCCTATAGGTACTGCAGACTGTGGTGACACATCATCTCTGCTCGCTGGCTGAAACATAACGAAGGAATAAAACTATTGGCACAGGACTGCATTCTATTTTAGCTGGTGGGGGGGGGGGGACACGGACCAGGGAGATCTCCCGTGTGTGTGTGTGTGTGTGAGAGAGAGAGAGAGAGAGAGAGAGAGAGGAGAGAGAGAGAGAGAGAGAGAGAGAGAGAGAGAGAGAGAGAGAGAGAGAGAGAGAGAGAGAGAGAGAGAGAGAGAGAGAGAGAGAGAGAGAGAACCTGAACTAACCCCCACAGGCCTAAGAGTCTCAGAGAGGGAGAGGGGGGAAGGGGGGGAGAGACAGTGGAAGAGGGAGAGAGAGAGGGAAGGAGACAGACAGAGAGAAAGAGTAATATTTTTTTATCAACGAGGCTGAAATAGATAGTCATGCAGCATGAATTCAGAGACTGGAGATGCAAACTGCTGTTCTTCTTCATCATGTCTATGTATCAATTCATTTGACAGTACGTATGTATTGCGTTATTTATGCGTTATGACGATACCACAGATCCCTCTTGACGGGCGATGGAGAGAGATGGAGGGAAATGGACAGACTGAGAGAAAGAGAGGGGATGTAGAAAGTAGAATGACAGCGGCGAGGTTTGAGGAAGATGGACACAGAGAGGAGGATGGTAGAGACACAGGGAGAGAGAGACTCTGGAGTCAGATGGAGGCCAGACTGTGTCTGTGTTGCAGTTCAACTTTCATTACACCCCCCCCCCCTTCTCTCTCTCCCATTATCTCTCTCTTTCTCTTTCACTCTCTCTCCCTCTCTTTCCCTCTCTTTCTCTCTCTCTCTCTCTCTTTCTCTCTCCCCCTGCTCACTCCCCCCCCTCTTTTTCTCCATCTCTCTCCTCTCTCTCTCTCTCTCTCTCTCTCCCTCTCTCTCTCTCTTCTCTCTCTC
>JAPMUY010006637.1:0-5000 GCA_026901105.3 Galaxias olidus
GCACCTTTATTTCTGTCTCCTCTCCCTCTCTCTTTTTTTTTTTTGAGGAGGCGCCTGGGGGCAGATGGAGAAATAGAATTCCGGAGCAGGAGTGGGACAATGGCGGGCTGAGCCGCCTTTACAAACCCGGAACGTGCGAGGCGGGACGGCCTGTGAAAGCCACTAGCCTCAGGGCTCGCTAAAATACCAGACCATTCACACACACACACACACGCACGCACGCACGCACACACACACACGCACACGCACACGCACGCGCACGCGCACGCACGCGCACACACACACACACACACACACACACACACACACACACACACACACACACACACACACGCACACACACGCACACACACGCATACACACGTACACACACACATACAGCCTCAAAGCTCTTTCTTCTTTATATTGATGAAAATAATGTGTATCAAAGGCAGGGCACTTCACAAAAAGTTTCCTTGGGAGAATTTGTGCAGAACGCGCCTCATCGCCTCTGGCCAGCGTGTGTGTCTGCGTGACTGTGAGTGTGTGTGTGTGTGTGTGTGTGTGTGTGTGTTTGAGAGGGATCCAGCATGCTCGTGTGCGTGTGAACTCTGTGAAATAGCCAACATCTCAATGACCTACCTCACAACAGGGCAGGAGAAAGAGAGAGAGAGAGAGAGAGAGAAAGAGAGAGAGCGAGAGAGAGAGAGAGAGAGAGAGAGAGAGAGAGAGAGAGAGAGAGAGAGAGAGAGAGAGAGAGAGAGAGAGAGAGAGCGAGAGAGAGACAGCTAGAGAGAGAGCAAGAGAGAGAGAGAGGTAGTGAGAGGTAGAGAGGGAGAAACAGCCCGGACAACTGTAAAGGAGACTCAGCCAAGGCTAAAAGGTTGACAAATGAAACCTCTGCAAGTTTGTGTGTGCTTGCGTGTATGTGTGTGTGTGCTTGTGTGTGTGTGTGTAAGTAAGAGAGAGAGGTAGAGAGAGGTAGAGAGAGACAGGGAGAGAGAGAGAGAGAGAGAGAGAAAGAGAGAGAGAGAGAGGTAGAGAGAGAGAGGTAGAGAGAGAGAGAGCGAGAGCTGGAGAGAGAGCTAGAGAGAGAGAGCGACAGAGAGACAGCTAGAGAGAGAGCAAGAGAGAGAGAGAGGTAGTGAGAGGTAGAGAGGGAGAGAGAGACAGAGAGACAGCTAGAGAGGTAGAGAGAGAGAGAGAGAGAGAGAGAGGTAGAGAGAGAGGGAGATGGTCCCCGAGGCTCTTCTGGAAGTCTGACACGCCGTCCCCTTCTCCTGTTTGGCCGGCTCTTTTGTTCGATCGGCCCCCCTCCTATAAAGTTGATAGGGCGAGGGTAATGAACTTTCATCCCCGACTGCTTCCTCCCCACGTCTCCCTCCAGCAGTCACGCCAGTAAAACATATTTGAGCTGAGGACAGCAAACAGAGGGGGGCAGGGGGAGGAAGGACGCACACACACACGCGCGAGCGTGCACCACACACACTTTTTGTGCAGAGGGTTGCACAAATGTGGACACTCTCGAACCCACTCGCACACACGTTGTACAAGACGTGCACGTGCACGGACACACACACACACACGCACGCACACACACACACACACACAGAGAGGAGACGAGGGTCAGACAGGACTGATTGTCTCTTCCAGGCGCTCCAGAGAGCATATTGATTTTTCCCACACTCCTCTTTCCACACACCTCCCTCGCACTTGCTCCGTCTCCGTCTCTCGCCTCCTCCATTTCTCTCTTTCTCTCTTTCTCTCGTTCCCCAAAGGCCCCCTCAGCGTTTATTCTTCTTTCCCCCCCCCCTAGCTCTGCCCCGCTCCAACTTTCCTCATCCTTCACAGGCCACTCTCTCTCTCTCTCTCTCTCTCTCTCTCTCTCTCTCTCTCTCTCTCTCTCTCTCTCTCTCTCTCTCTCTCTCTCTCTCTCTCTCTCTCTCTCTCTCTCTCCCTTTTCATTTAATGTCCTTCTCACCGTGGCGCTCTTCCCTCGCTCCCTCTCTCCACTCCGAGCAGATGTTTTTCCAGCCCTCGGGCTCCCTGTCGCTGTCTCTCTGGCAGCGAGCGACGACCACCTCCCCTGTCCAAACCCCGGTCCCTCTCCTCGCCCTCCGTGCCCCCTCCTCGGGGGGAGCGTGCCGCTCCAGGATATCACTGTGCCCCTGAAGGCAACGCGCACGGCCGTCAGATGTGTGCCGCGCGCCGTGACGCTCCTTCGTTCTTTCTCTCTTTCTTTCCCGACGCAAATGTGTCTCCAATGTGTTTCCCATGAAGGAGATTTTCCATGCGGGCATATCCCAGATACGATTACTAATATCCATGGATGAGAACAAATCAAGTGGACCCCACAGCGAAAGGGGGTGGAGGGACGGTGCTGGAGAGAGAGAGAGAGAGAGAGAGAGAGAGAGAGAGAGAGAGAGAGAGAGAGAGAGAGAGAGAGAGAGAGAGAGAGAGAGAGAGCAAGAGAGAGAAAGGCGTGGGGCGGGGTTGGGGGTAGTTGCTCGAACAAGACCTTCGACAAATGCCTAAATTATACACGCTTTGATGAGTGAATGACATCATATCTCTGGCTATGCCTTCTTTGTTACACTGCGCGCGTGTGTGCATGTGTGTGTGTGTGTGTGTGTGTGTGTGTGTGTGTGTGTAAATGTGTGCTTTTCGTGTGTGTCTATAAGTCAGAGCTCAGGGTTTTAGAGGGCTAGTTATTACAGTCTTTCTCAATTGCTTACACACTAACACTAGAACTTATTACTAATCCTACACAAATACGCACACATTTCTTGCTTTTCGCTCATTTTGCAGATCTGATCCACACTGAAAAACACTACACACAATGCTCTACCTGTGGTTCAAAGTTCAATGATAAAAACAAAAAGCTAAACTTCACCGCCAATCCCACTCCTCATACAACACATGCAACAACACCTGTGGCTTTTGCAATTAGCCATTGCAATTAGCCACCCCAGCTTTAGCCATACAAGGCCCAAAGCTCTGCTGTGCTGGAGAACAATGGATGCCAACGTTGCATGGAGAGAGGTAGAGCGAGAGGAGGGAGACTCAGAAGGTGAACGAGCAAGAGGAGGAGAACGAGGTCGAGGAGGAGGACCAGTACAACGACCTGGGGAGAGCAAATGCCTCTGATGAGGTTTGGGCCGCTGTGATTGACCTCTCGGCCCATCCCAGTCTGACGCCATTGGTCAGCGTGTCATTGCTGAGTTTCTGGGCCAGCGAGGCGGGGGGGGGGGGGGGGCATCATCACGTGGGCAGCTACATCATCGCCAAGGCGTCCTCCGTCTCCAGTCAACCCATGACCCCCTACAGTACTGCCCGTCTCCTCCATCTCCTGGACACCACACAAAGTCCTCCCTCCAGCCCAGCAGACGGACCCAGCCCAGGTACATTGCTATCCGTTTCCACCGGGCTGCTCTGGTTCTGAGACCGACCACGTTTCTTCCCATTCTTCCTCCTCCTTACCAGCCGCGGGAAGAAGCATGCGGTGGCCCAGCGGCTGCAGCGTATCAGGGCCGGATTGGTCACGCCAGGCGATACTCTCTCCCTGCTGCCTGGCCAGGGAGGGAACGGGGGGGCCTGGGATGTCGACGAGGTCCGGTGGCCAGACACAAACCAGAGGCCGGACGCAACCGTTCCTTTTTTGTCTTTACAGTTCACGTGGAAGTCTTCATCCATTTCTTTCTTTCCACTGTCTGTTCGGCAGGAGGAAGACTTCACACGTCTAACTGTGCTCGCTGAGATGTTTCAGAATATATTTTAAAAAAGAGATTTTTTCTTGTATTTGTGTGTTTTATATTAGAGTGTGAGAACATGACTGTTTTACAACCGGCTACTATTGTACGTGCAGTGTGTAGTGAAACACTGACAACGCCAAAGGCCTACCGATTTCCACTCTTCATAGTGTTTCCCATTGAGCGCACCAGTGTCGAATTGGCTCTTAGCTTGTCATTTGAAGACAAACTTTGAGAAGATATTACAGTGTTTTGAACGTGGTGTTAGCTTTTGCGAGAGACTTGTGGCGTTTGGGATTTTGCGTGTGAGTCGTGAGAGAATGAGCCGTGCTTTTAGAAACTGTGTGTGAGCAATTGACAAGAATCTGTAACACCATGTGGCCTCTCTGTGATGGATGTTTCAGGAAGGCGTCAAACTGAAGTGAAAAGTGAGAGGAGAGGAGAGAAGAGAAGAGAAGAGTTGAGAAGAGAAAAGAAGAGAAGAGAAGAGAAGAGAAGACAAGAGAAGAGAAGAGGGAAAACAAAAAGCCAAGCGAAGGCGAGAGAACAACAGAACAGAAAGAAAGGAAGCACCTTGTTTCTCCTTTGTTCCCCCTATTTCCATCCTTCCTCTCGTTCCTATCACCCCCCCCCCCGCCCGAGCTCCTCTAATGAATCTACCGTCACATTACCCAGACACATTTCAAAACGGCTCGCCAATTAGTTTCCCACATGTGTTTGTCTTCCTCGCCGCGGTTACTTCGGGATCATTCCAGTTGTTTTTGTTTTGGTTCGAGGCCATGGAAAAGCCGCAGCCAGCGCAGCTAGCCCTAAACGCACCAGAGCTGAGAGATAATTATGTCAGCGGATTAAGTGGCCCGAGACTCCGTTGTTGCTCCGCAGGGGGGGGGGAATAGGCAAGGCTTCGGGTTTGGTTGGATACCGTTTTCCAGCACCGTCAACAACGATGTGTATGTACACATACCTGTGCGGAAACGCGCATACGCACGCACACGCACGCACACACACACACACACACACACACACACACACACACACACACACACACACACACACACACACACACACACACACACACACACAGATATACACAGACATACCACAGTCAAGTCCCAGACAGATGGCATGTGACTGCAGCAACAACAGAGACGCACACCCCTCCTCTGAAACCAGACACACCTTGTTCCAACGGCAGCAAAGCAGAAAGTTTCCAAAATAGCTCCGAGACTGAAAGAAAAGGAGACGAGCGAGATAAAGGAGGGGGAAATCCTC
>JAPMUY010006637.1:10000-22500 GCA_026901105.3 Galaxias olidus
CGCTCGCGCTATTTAAACAGAGAGCCATAGCACCTGTTAATGCTGTCGTGTTAATCTCCCCATGGAAGTGTCAAAACTGTCTTATTTTAACCACCTCGCCCGGAGGCCCATGTGCTAGGGTGATTAACGCGCTAGCGAGGAAGTGATGGGGGAAAAAGAGAAAGAGATAGCGGTCATTAGGTGTAACCGCGGAGGGCGGAATGCGGCTGGAAGGCAGGGAGGGAGGGAGAGAAATACAGCGAGAGAGTGTCGTGTAGAAACAGGTTTCTAACCATGGCAGTCTTAAGGTTAGGATTTCTCTTAACAGTGAGTTTAAGGAGTGGGGGAGGACATGTATAGCCACCCATAGGCCCGCTTTGTACATGTGTCTTGTGTTGCGTGTTGTTCCACTGTTTAGAGTGAAGAGCAAAGATACACATTGCTGGCATTCCTGGAGAGATTATGTCCTTAATATGATTTGTGTGCGTGTGTGCATGTGCATGCACCCACTCGGATATCTTTTATGTGCCCTATCTATTCATGCTATTTCAAAACATGTTGTTGTAAACAGTATAGTCATGTGTTCACCAACTTGCATGTAGTTGTATTTATGTGGCCTATATATGTGCCTGTGTCTGCATGTCCATCCTTGCCCTCGCCTGTACGTGTGTGTTTCACGATCAATCCAGGGGGATGTAGCTGTGTGTAGTCTAACTGAATGAGTGGTCCCAGCTAAACAGGTCAAGGAGACAGAGAGTAAATTGGGCGATGGATGAAAACTGTCCAATCTATCGACTCGTTTTATAGTCAATCCCACTGCCAGTCCACTCCCATACTCCTTATTTTGTCTCTCTCTCTCTCTCTCTCTCTCTCTCTCTCTCTCTCTCTCTCTCTCTCTCTCTCGCTTCACATCTTCTCCCTATCACTTTTCATCCCCTATTCATTTCTCACCCTCTCTAAACCTACTCCTCTTCTCCTTGTCCTATTCCGTCATTACCTTTCTCCTTCTCTCTCTTTTTTTCTCTTGGACATTTCTCTCTCTCTCCATCTCTCAGGCAGCTGATGGAAAACAAGATCACCACCATTGAGAGGGGAGCCTTCCAGGACCTGAAGGAGCTGGAGAGACTGTGAGTACAACACGGTCGCCGCCATTTTGTTATACACACACACACACACACACACACACACACACACACACACACACACACACACACACACACACACACAGAAACATGGAATGGTCGGAAGTAAAGAGAAGAACACACACAGTCCTTTGTGTTATTCCGTGTGATTCCGCCTTAGCATGGTTCCTCTTGTTGAGACAGACAGAAAACAGTGGATTGGGAAATGGCCACAGGTCGTTAGGGTGTTAGCATGGAATCACTGGTATTTGGCGTCAGGCCCCTGGGCAGTTATGGCATAATTAAGCCTAGTGGGTGTTTGTGTTTGTGTGTGTGTGTGTGTGTGTGTATGTGTGTGTGTGTGTGTGTGTGTGTGTGTGTGTGCGCTAGGGGAGGGGTATATAGACCCCTGACTGGAGATATGTCCATTGTGTTGACTGTCAACTCTGTTTGATGTGCAGCCATTGTGTGTGTGTGTGTGTGTGTGTGTGTGTGTGTGTGTGTTTGTGTGTGTGTGTGTGTGTGTGCGTACGTAGACTGCAGCCTGACCGACAGGCACTCTGGAATGCATTAGACTGTGAGAAAACGTTGAGACACTGTTGAGAAGACTCTCGCCACGTCCCGAAAAGTAAAATAAACCGGGGACCTTCTTTTCGGATGCGCGGTTAACAAACCGCCGACAAGCATTCATAGAAACCATGTCAGATCCACAGATTTCTTGGGCATGTTCCAAAAGCGCTTGGCCTTTCCCTCGCCTCTCCTCCCATAGAGATGGTCTTTGTCGCAGGGGGAGGTTGCGGTGGTGTGTCGTGGTCTCTGTGGCTCTCTCACACGCAGCGCGCCCTCCACCCGGCCCAGTCACATCGTTCTGGGGCCGGACCCAGGCGCGTTCGACACAAAGACGACCGCAGTCGAGATGGTGGCCAAAACGGAAGAGGCCGGACCGCCGCGCCCCCCCCCCCCTGGTTTGAGCGGACTGGGCGGGGAGCGCGGCTGGCCCGCAGGTCGAGGGCTCTGGGTTAGGGGTTAGGGTTAGTCTGTGCTGGGGGGGGGCTCCTCCTCGGCCTCGGCCTGTTCTCCACTGTAACACCCGCGTCTCTGACGGGACCACGTTCACACACACACACACACACACACACACACACACACACACAACCGTGGAGTCAGCCCTGAATGGCCCCCCCGCCGACGGCGGACAAAGAGCCGTCTCCAGACTCCGGGGGCCGGCGGCTCATTTCAAAGGACCGGGTCCTCCAGGGGGGCTGGAGGGGGCCTGCCGGGCAACGCTGCCCCAGAGGAGAGGGCCCTAAGCCGGCCTGACGGATCCACAGTGACTGCCCCCCGCCGGGGTGGAAAACGGGTCCCCCTCTCGGGGCCCTGTGACAGGGCCTGGTGGGCCGGGTAGGCTCGGGTCAGGTGTGGGGCAAGGGTTGGGGGATTGGAGTAGGGTGGGATGGGAGAGGAGAGTGTGCGCATGTTGTTTTGTACCAAGGGACAAATACACACACACACACACACACACACACACAAACACGTACACACACACGTACGCGCACATCCTCCCGTCCTCACCCAAAACGTGTGCCACCTGCAGTGCTCCTTACCATCGCTCCGATCTGATTCTCTCTCCGATGTCTCCGAAGTTTCGTTTTGTTGCTCCACGTTTCTCCTTTTTTTTTTTCTCCTCTCTCTCAGACACACTCCCTGGCCATTGTCTTGTGCATATAGGAATGTCATGCATTCTTCCTTCGTTCCCCGGGGCAGAGAGAGGGAGGAGGGAGGGCGGTAGAGAGAGAGAGAGAGAGAGTTTTTTTCCCGATCCTTTTTACCCTCTCGTCTCTCTATCACTGATCTGGGATCTGAATGGCTTGTGGCCCAGTCCTCGACCAGCCCTTGGCTAGATAGATGGATGGACAGACAGGCAGACAGACAGGCAGACAGACAGGCAGACAGACAGGCAGACAAGCAGACAGACAGGCAGGGAGAGAGACAGGGAGAGAGACAGGGAGAGAGAGTGCAGGGGGGAGCAGGAATGTCCCCGTCTCCACAGACAGGAGGAATCTGCATTTGACAGAGCGCCCGCCATTAGTTCTTTCTTCAAACAGCCTCCCATCCGATCCTTCAATCAACATGTAATTCATGCAGCCCATTTGACTAGGGCTGCATTTTAATCAGATATTAATAAGACATTGCGAGACTTCAGACGTAGCTTATATCCAATTGTGTCGCCTTCTTTTTCGTTGCCAGGGGAGGTTTTTTTAGACGAATTTGAAATGACTAGCTTTGTTCTTCGGCTCAAAGACCTTGGATCCCTCGGATTACTTGCCGGCCCCATGAATAGTAAAAATCCCATTACAACTGTGGCAGGGCTTTGAAAAGTGTCAAGGTCTGTTTCCGCGATGGGGAACGATCTGATTGGTGCGTGTGGTAGGAGTCTATGTGCCACTGGCTTGGTGTGTGCGCTGAGAGAAAGGGAGGGGGGGGGGGTGTTGGACTCTACACCACCAGTTACTCTAAAGGGTCTCGCTTTACTCACACACACACGCACGCACACACATGCACATTTCTGTTTACACTGAACTAGGGTTAAATGATAGTGAGATAGATGGTTTGGGAGAGAGATAAGGGGACTTGATTGGCGTTTTCCTGGTCGACTGGTTGTTGCCGTTCTTAGCCATCCTTGTTTCAACCAGTGGTTGTTTTAACCAATGGTTGTTTTAACCAATGGTTGTTTCAGCCAATGGTTGTTTCAGCCAATGGTTGTTTTAACCAATAGTTGTTTCAACCAAGGGTTGTTTTAGCCAATGGTTGTTTTAACCAATGGTTGTTTCAGCCAGTGGTTGTTTTAGCCAATGGTTCTTTTAACCAATGATTGTTTTAGCCAATGGTTGTTTTAACCAATGATTGTTTTAACCAATGTTTGTTTTAGCCAATGGTTGTTTTAGCCAATGGTTGTTTTGACCAATGGTTGTTTTAACCAATGGTTGTTTTAGCCAATGGTTGTTTTCCCTGGCCCATGCCACACCTTGTTTATTGAGCCAAGAGGTGTAAAGCCCTTGTTTGCATCAGTATGTGTGTGTGTTTGTGTCTGTGTGTGTGTGCAGGCAGGTTTCTGTGTGTGTGTGTGTGTGGTGACTCACAACTTTGATTTATGGACATTGTGCTGCTGTTTATGACTGCTGGGATTATCACCAAGTCTCCAGCTCCGAGAGGCCACCCAGACTCAGACTCAGACCCAGCCACAGGCCCTCCTCTCCCCCTGCACTCCGGGGTTACGGTGCTCCCCTTAACACCTCCTTCCAACGGTAGCTTTCCAAACCAGAGACGGAAGAAGAGACACCGAACATATGATTTGTCCTTTGACACGTTTCTTGTCGGAGCTCTTTGTGGAAGCGAGATAGCTGCTGTGTGTGTGCGTGTGCGTGTGCGTGTGCGTGTGCGTGTGCGTGTGCGTGTGCTTGACGTCCCAGTCTGTGTCGGTGCAGAGACTCGTGGTCTTTTGAAGGAGACGATGTGTCTGATCTGGAGGACAGGCTGCTAGATGGAGACTGTCACTGGCAGTCCGCCTCCTGACACAGTGGATGAAGCTCACGCAGACACACACTGACACACACATACATACACACTCACACACACACACACATACATACACACTCACACAGGCACACACATACATACACACTCACACAGGCACACACATACATACACACTCACACACACTACATACATACACACACACAGGCACACACACATACACACATCACACAGGCACACACACACTACACTCACCGACACGCGGTGACCAGCTATCTCTGTCTATAATCCTCTTTCTTTTCTTTTTCTTTCGTTCTTTCTTTCGTTCTTTCCTTCGTTCTTTCGTTCGTTCTTTCTTTCTTTCTTTCTTTCTTTCTTTCTTTCTTTCTTTCTTTCTTTCTTTCGTTCCTTCCTGCTTTCTTTCTTTCTCCTTTACTTCCTCCCCTTACTTTCCTAGTCTGAGAGCATCAGTTTCTATTTTCTGAAGGTGAGCTCATTCTCTCAGCCCACGTCCTCCTCTCTCCGCCCCACCAGGCAGGCGGCTCCCCGGGGAGGTCTAGCCCACTAACGGGTGCTCTAGGCTGGGCCGTGCAGGCAGAGGGAGTGGGCCTCTGTGGAGCACCACGTGGGGCTCTTAGCCGCCGCGGCGAGCGCTAACGGGAGGCGACTGAATAATTCAGGCCCACCGTTTTCTGCGGGACGCTAAATGTTTAAAGGGGCCTCTGACGCAACCGCAGAAGGGCGCGCGCGCGCGCGTGTGCACGTGTGACGGACGGATAGGGGTGATGTCATACAGCCAAGTCAATATCGTCTGACATTTAAGGAAATGGGAGAGAGAAGGAGCAAGGTGTTAACCGTAGAGAGCCGGCGGAGGGAAGGAGGGGGTTAAAGGTGAACGGCGCTCTCGGCAGCCATGCCATTTGAGAAGGGGCTCATTGATTGTTTCAGCTGTGATTCGGCCATTTCCCGGTAAGCGTGTGCTCTGCACCCCGTCCGCCCAAACCATGTTTATTCATCACACGCCTTTCCCATGATTTGGTCGGTGCTCTAGCCTTTCCTGCTTTCTCTGGTGGCTGGCGCATGTTGGTCCTCTCTCTCTCTGTCTCTCTCTCTCTCTCTCTCTCTCTCTCTCTCTCTCTCTCTCTCTCTCTCTCTCTCTCTGTGCATGTCGCTCTCTCCTCTTCCTTTCTTTCTCTTTCGCCCTTGATCAATTCCCCCCTCTCTTTCTCTCTCTCTCTCTCTCTCTCTCTCTCTCTCTCTCTCTCTCTCTCTCTCTCTCTCTCTCTCTCTCTCTCTTGCAAACTCTGGCTTCCTCCCTCAATCAATCCCTCTCCATCCTTCCTCTCAAAGCAGCCCAGCCAGCATCCGTCTTGGAGATTGTCAATGTGTGTGTCAGGGTTAAACTGTTTCAGCGGTCTGTCTCTCATGGTGTCACTCAACCTTGCTGCAACCCCTACGCACACACACACACACACACACACACACACACACACACACACACACACACACACACACACACACAAACACATGCACCCCTCCCCACTCCACTCAACCAGGGTTAAATGATTGCGCCCAGATTATTAAACTCGCCCGAGCTCTCCACTGTGTGTGTGTGTGTGTGTGTGTGTGTGTGTGTGTGTGTGTGTGTGTGTGTGTGTGTGTGTGTGTGTGTGATGACGGCTTGTTGTGAGTTCTCCCCTGTAAGGACCTTGTTTACTCAGTGGGGTCCTTTTCACACATTCAGTTGGCCGGCCAGACCGCCTGTTTGTTTTTCCCACATCGCCTCCTCTCCTCCGCCTTTGTGGCTAGAAGTTCGGACCCCCATTTGCCCCCCCCCTCCCCCCAACATCCCCACTCCCTCGCTTACCTCTCTGTCCTCCCCCTCCCTCGCCTCCCCTCAGCTTGCTCCCCATTCACTGTTTGTCTGGTAGCCATGTTGTCCCTTAAATCAGGAGGTGTCTGTGTCATTGTGTGTGCGTCGGAAGGACACACAGGAAGAGGAATGGGGGGAAGTCTGTAGAGAGTGTGTGTGTGTGTGTGTGTGTGCGCGCATTCAGTATGCTTCCTCTACCCACTGACTCCTAATGGCACTGCGAGGCCCCCCCAGTCCCAATCCCTAATCCCTCATGTGCTTCCCCCTCCTCCAGGCGGCTGAATCGGAATAACCTGGCCGTTTTCCCGGAGCTGCTCTTCCTCGGCACCGCCAAGCTCTACAGACTGTGAGTGCTCCCTCGCTCTTTTGCCTGCCGTCCCTCCATCCATCCACTGGCCTGTGGGCCCATCTGTCCATTTATCTATTAAGCCACTCACCATTCCATACCATTCATCCATCCATCCACTCATCCTTACATCCACCCATCCATCCACCCATCCATCCACCCGTCCGTCCATCCGTCCATCCGTCCCTCCGTCCGTCCGTCCATCCATCCATCCATCCATCCATCTATCCATCCATCCACCCATCCATCCATCCATCCATCCCACAGCTGTGTGGACTGGAGTAGTGCTTTGGATGGGTTCTGTGTATGAGTGGAGGAGGAGGTAGAGATGGAGGGGTCCCTCTGGAGAGGGCCTGTGAGGAGATGCTAGTTCACTAGCTAATGGAGATTAACACTTCAGCAGCTGCTGCCCACAGGGACTTTGTGTGTGCGCGTGAGTGTGTGAGAGTGTGTGTGTGTCTGCATAATGTCTGCGTGTGGGAGAGTGAGTGTGTGTGTGTGTGTGTGTCTGCGTGTGTGAGAGTGTGTGTGTCTACATGCGAGTGTGTGTGAGAGTGAGTGTGTGTGTGTGTGTGTGTGTGTGTGTGTGTGTGTGTGTGTGTGTGTGTCCCTCTGTCCCTGTCCTCCAGTGGGCTGATGCAGCAGGCCACACCAGCCCCTCCGTAGCCTGGCCTGGGCCTGCGTTAACCTACAGACTCCAGTGTGGGAGCTTCCAGTCACCCTCATTTGTGGCCTCGGAGGAGCAATGCTGTAATATATATTTATATAATAATATACTGTAATATATATATATATATATATAATATACTGTAATATATATTTATATAATAATATACTGTAATATATATTTATATAATAATATACTGTAATATATATTTATATAATAATATACTGTAATATATATTTATATAATAATATACTGTAATATATATTTACATAATAATATACTGTAATATATATTTATATAATAATATACTGTAATATATTTTTATATAATATATATATATATATATGCAGCGCGGCATATTCGCCTAAAACAATTTTGGAACGCTCCGGTGATTCAGGGAGTGTGTGAAAGTTGTTTATTTTCCGCGGTCGCTATGGCTGTTTGGCTTAGCACTCCCTGTCGCGTTCAAGGCCGTGCGTGCACGCGTGTGTGTGTGTGTGTGTGTGTGTGTGTGTGTGTGTGTGTGTGTGTGTGTCAAGGCTAAGAGTTGGCATTTTGCTCAGCGTGTGGGCTGGGGGTAAAAATATAACTGGGATCGCTCAGCTGTCACAGACAAAATGGCCTGGACGCGCGCGCGCGCGCGTGTGTGTGTGTGCACGTGTGTATATGAGCCTATGTGTGTGTGTGTGTGTGTGTGTGTGTGTGTTTTCGTCTGGAGTGGACTTCAGTAGCTTGTTTTTGGCCCACGTTCCTGTGGTGGTTTCATGACAAGGTTGTTGAAGATGTTGTGCTTTTTCATGTGACTCATATCAAAACACATTGTTTTGCAAGTTCTATAGACTGCTAACCTTGCTTTCAGTCAACCTCAAATTGCATTGTTGGCATTCAAAACAAACCTCCAGTGGTATGTGTGGCGTGTGCGTGCGTGTGTGTGTGTGTGTGTGTGTGTGTGTGTGTGTGTGCACACGAGCACGTTTGTGTGTGTTGCCTTTGACCTCGGTTGGGCATGCTGGTTTAGGGTTTCCGTAACTAAGTTAGACCAGGACGGGGTCAGGTGCTCCATTTGTTTTGTTAGGAGGGTGAAGCAGAATGTGTGTGTGTGTGTCTCCCCCTCTGTTCGGGGACACTTGTCTGTGTCCAAACCCTCAGTTCCACTGTCTCCTCCAAGCCCCCCTCAATTTCCACACCTGCAATCCCACACACACACACACACACACACACACACACACACACACGGCCCCGGGCCTCGCCCAATACACACAGCCCCGGGGTCCGTCTCTATTAGGTTAGCTAGACACACGCATCTGGAGTCCCCATGTGGTGGGCATTACCCAAGTCACATACACACTCCACCCATCCTTTAACTTGATTGGAGTTTTTTTGGGGGGCCGGGGGGGGGTTGTTCTTAGGGCTGGAGGGACAGCGACCCAAAACATTATTCCATGTGCTTTGTTATCGCTGCAGGTCCTTCTCTATACCATCTCTGTTCTCTCGCTCTCTGATCTCTCTCTGTCCGTTTTCTTAATTTTTTCTTTTTCTATTCCTCTCTTAATTTCTCACTCTCTTTCTCTCTCTCTGTTCTCTCTCTCTGTTCTCTCTTTCTCTCTTTCTTTCTCTCTCTCTCTGTTCTCTCTTTCTCTCTTTCTTTCTCCCTCCTCTGGTTTCCCCTCCCTTCACTGTGTCCCCCGCTCCCGTTGTCAATCAGTCTCAGTCCAGAGTGAGCACAGTGGAGCACAGCTGTGACTGTTTGTCAGAGAGGGGGAAGAGAGGGGGAAGGGGGGGAGGGGTGGCTCAAAGAAGGAGTGGGGCTCGTTCAAACAGAGCCAGTCCATTAGCAGAACTCTGTAAAACAGGACGAATGGAAGAGCGCATCAGTAAAACCTCACGGCACTGGCCGGCCCCGGCAGCCCGTCCGGCCTGAGCCAATCACCGCAGGCTTTGTCTCATGGACATGAGCGCATACACTCCAGTGGAAGCAGACGCAGGCGGTACACACACAGATATCAGGAGGCACACACACACACACACACACACACACACACACACAAACAGGGAGACACACAGGCTTATTCCGCTCTGCTGGTACGTCTAGATTTCTCTGTGGTCTCTGTTGAAGCCATCTAATTCTTTTACTCCACATCCTCTTCATCCTCTCTTCCTCTCCCTGTCCTTCCTCCTGTCCCCCTGTCGTCGCAGCGCCGGTCTGCAGCAGAGATGAATGGAAAGAGGGAGGGATGGAGGGATGTAGCGATGAGAGGATAAGACCGCGGCTCACGGCTTTCACAGACGAGGAGTTTCATTATGGCCCTGGGCTATATGGACTCGGGCTGAAGCAACACTCTGTCTCTCTCTCTGTGTGTGTGTGCATGTGTCAGTGTGTGCGTGTGTGTGTGTGTGTGTGTGTGTGTGTGTGTGTGTGTGTGTGTGTGTGTGTGTGTGTGTGTGTGAAAGAAAGAGAGAGAAAGACTGTATTTGCTGCTTGGCCCCTCCCGGCCCCCGCCAGCGTTCTCCCCCGGCAACAGCTTCCCAGGTTACCATCTCTATGGTGACGGGTGCCTCGTCACATCAACATCGTGTCTGAGTCTGTAGCGCGCGCACGCGTACGTGTGTGGGTTTGTGCGTGCGTGTGTCTGTGTGCGTGTGTGTGTGATTGTGCGTCGAGGGAAGAGGTGTTATCCAGAAACTGTGTATGTGGTTTTGTGTGCAGGCTCAGGCATCGAGTGTTGCTTATGTGTGTGCTTTGTGTGTGTGCGCGCTCGTCTCCCTGGAACAGTTCAATGGCAGAACTCAATTAGAGTTGGAATTCAGATGGAGCACAGATGAATGAATCTAATTTAATACATTTAAATTCCATACCAAAATCAATCAATCAAGCCACTCTTGTAGTTGCAGACGGGAGCATGATGCTAAGTGAGTCGGAGAGAGGGTGAGTGAGAAAGAAGAAAGAGATGAAGGGATTAAAAGAAATGTACGAGAAAGAAAAAGAAAGAAAGAAAGACAAAGAAAGAAAGAAAGAGAAAGAAAGAAAGAACGAGAATGAAAGAAAGAGAATGAAAGAAAGAAAGAACGAGAATGAAAGAAAGAAAGAACGAGAATGAAAGAAAGAGAATGAAAGAAAGAGAAAGAAAGAGTGGGAGAGGTTAAACATGGAGAGAGGATAAACAGAAACGGAACATAACCGTAAAATGAACTGGATCGCAGAGCCAAGAAAAACGAGGTTTGTCACAACAGAGCCAGACGAAAATACAAATACCCGCTCATCACACACACACACACACACACACACACACACACACACACACACACACACACACATACATACCCATGTACTGGGTATGATCCGGGGCAGGGTCAGGAAACAGACTGTGTGTGTGTGTGTGTGTGCGTGTGTGTGTGAGACTGTATTCTTGCTAATCCTCTACCAAAGGGTGTCCAGATGAGCTGGTGGCGTTTTGTGGGACTGCATTGTTGCTTAGCAGCCAAGAAGGTCGCGCTTTTGTCTCCCCCTGTGAGAGCGCTTAACCTCCACACACTTACACGCGCACACACACACACCCACCGCCGAACACACACACACCTCGGCCGAGGCGACAGGCTGGGAACGCCGCTCACAGGAGCCCGGGTGGCACTCGGAAGCTGGGCTGTGGACATTCCAAGTGTGTTGACAGTTAGCTAACACAGAGAGGGAAGGCGGGGGGGGGGACTAGGGATATATGAATGGAAGGGGTGGAAGATCAAAGAAAGAGCCAGTGGAAAAAAGAACAGACACGAGAAAAATAAAATCATTTCTTTTAATTATTTCTTTGCTTTAAATGAATCGGGTCAAAAGTGAAACGGGACTTGCCGTTGCCATGGCCGCGGTGACCTTGCGGTCCCTCCGAGGTCAGAGGTCAAGAATGCACCGGTCCAATGATCTAAAAGCTGGCTTCCCAGGCTCCGCTGCAACCTGCTTAGCGGGGCCGAAATTGACTGGCCACAAAAGCACTGAGCATACAGTCACTTTAAACAGGCACTCTGTCCGCCGCAGCCATTTTAGAATGGCTTAAAGACCCGGGTGGGAGAGTCCTGCAGTCTTGTCGTATGTTGCCACAACGCTTGGCCTCTATTCAAATGGGATATGCAAATATCCGCCGTTCCGACTGTCTAGGAAAGGGAGTTACGGCCTTGTGTCTAGAGGGGGTCGCACCACGTACCTAGGGGGTTGGGTATCGCTTCCATGTAATCGATTTCGATTCTGCTTATTAAATTCGGTTCATATCGAAACTCAGTTCCAATTACCTATGTTTAGTTTTTTTTGTGAAGAAAAACCCCACAGATCAAGAACAGACATGAGCCAGAAATTTTTATAATATATGAATATCACTGGACTATACTGTTGCCAAGCAACCCATAAACGTTTTCCTGCACACTAACTTGCTACTTTGTGTAGGTCTACGTTCTGTGTTACATGTTCGGACAGCTTGTGTCATGTACGCTTATCTGTATGTTCTTTTCTTTTCCGTTATTAATATGTTCATCTTTGCCAGGCAAAGTTTGTTAAGAACTAAGATCTAAAGATAACCATCGTTAATGTAATTAATTGTTATTAGAACACCGGAAAAGCGGATACATGTTTGTATCTTGTCCAATCAAGTTACTTGGTCGGAACGAACTGTTTTCTCAGCTGTTTTGACAGGAAGGGATCAAAGACTACAGTCCATGGATGTTGCATTGCGCTTTGCATGGCGTCTGCGCTATGCTCTGCGCCCTACCTCGCGTCAAATGAAGTGCAAATGTCCTCTTGCTTTTTTGACGCACTGTGTAACAAAAGACAGCGCAATTGAAATATGCAAAAGTTTGTATCCGGGAAGCAGAATCGAAATGCACGTATATAATCGAATCCACTGTTCTTGGAAATTTGTTACCGGTCCAGAGTTCACACGCACATACAGACACACACACACATACTCACACACTGTAACATTTTACAGTCTTCTGGAT
>JAPMUY010006637.1:27500-32500 GCA_026901105.3 Galaxias olidus
CGCTCTCTCTGTGTGTGTGTGTGTGTGTGTGTGCGCTCCGGTGTAACTCTGCTGCACGCCCTCGGGGGTTGCCGTAGCGACCTGCTAGGAGACGCTTGGCATTTGAGGGAGCTCCTCGTCGCATATCTTAGCTGGGCAGCATCAAAGGCGATCGATGGCCGGAGCGGACAGAGAGCGGGCCCTGCATTCTCCCTGCCACATATTAGCTCGGCCTAATGAGGGCTGCTGAGCTCACACGTGTAACTGTGTGTGTGTGTGTGTGTGTATGTGTGTGTGTGTGTGTTTATGTGTGTGTTAGTTTGTGTGTGTGTGTGTGTGTGTGTGGGCGTGCGTCATTGCGCCAACAGCAGTAGCCGGAATTCTTTGGTGTTCAGCACCTGGAAAAGGAAAAGGGGGAGATTAGTGGGAGGAGAGGAGGAAGAGGTTATTAACCACGAGACACGGCCGACCTGACAAGCTGCGTGTTCAGACAAAACCCAGGGGGTAACGCCGGCGGGTGTGTGTGTGTGTGTGTGTGTGTGTGTGTGTGTGTGTGTGTGTGTGTGAGAGAGTGTGTGTGTGTGTGTTACCACCGCACAGGTTCATAAGTTCACTGTGGCAGTCTTGAAGCCCGGGATCATTTCACAGCTTTGTTTTCCCCCCGTTGTTGTTTTACTGTGTGGGAACGACGACGTTCACACACACCCTCCTGTGACCGCCTGCATCTTCATCTTTCTGCTTTTCTTTATGCGTGTGTGTGTGTGTGTTTGGTGCATATGTGTGTGTTCAGCGTGTGTGTTGCGTGTGTGTGTGTGTTCAGCGTGTGTGTGTTCAGTGTGTGTGTGTTCAGCGTGTGTGTGTTCAGTGTGTTCAGTGTGTGTGTGTGTGTGTGTGTGATTGCGCTGCGTGGGCGTGCGATAGGGAGAAACAGCCCGCGATGCGCATTTTGTGAAACGACTCCGCAGCCCGCCCGGTCTCGTCCAATCCGCTGCCTGGCCCGCAGCCTATTGGTCAGGCCTGGCTGACTTTTATGTCCGTTTCGAGCGGCTAGATCTCTTTTACTGCTCCACCGTTTCTGCTCATCCTCGCTCTTCTTTTGCCTGTCGTTTTCTCTCCCCTCCCTCCCTCCCTCGCTCCCTCCCTACCTCGCTCCGACCCCTCTGTCTCTTCTGGTGTGTTTCTCTCAGGCCTCGGGGTCTCTTATCACTGCTCTTTGTTTTCCTTCACTCCCCCCGTTCTCCTCCTCCGCCCGCCTTCTCTCCGTGTTCTCTCTCTCCCTCCTCTCCTCTACACTCCCCCCTGTCACGCACTTTCTCTCCTCTCCTCTCCTCTCCTCTGCACCCCTCACACCCTTCTCTCCCCCCCCCCCCCTCCCCGTGTGAGTTGATGGGGCAGAGCGGGAGAAGGCGAGAGGTGATGGCTGACAGGGTGATGGGGATGATGACTGAGGTTACTCGAGTAGAAAGGATGCGTCTAAATGATCAGGGGTGAGGGGCGTGCGCGGCCGTGTGTGTGTGTGTGTGGGGGGACGGACGGACGGACACACGTGTGTGTTCTGTGAGTGACCTCGGTTTGCGTGGCAGCCATTAAGGTCGAGGTTAATTAGCATGCGAAGATGAAAAGCTCCTGGAGGAGGGGGGTCGGCGTTTGATCGCTGCTTGTCCTCCCCCGGCCCTCTCTTTCCTGGGTGTGTTGTGGTGTGTGTGTGTGTGTGTGTGTGTGTGTGTGTGTGTGTGAGAGAGAGACGGTGTTGTCTTTCACTCTGTGTGGTTTTGTCGTTCAACACTGTAGGATCTGCTTTACTCAGATTGCACGGTTAGACTGTCTTTGTAGGATTATTAATATTCCAAATAGGCTTCTCTCCGGACGCCCTCCTCAGAGACAAGGTCAAAGACACACTGCAGGACCACTCCCACAAATGAGCTAAGCTCTCTGTCTACTCCGTGTCCCCTCTCTCTCTCTCTCTCTCTCTCTCTCTCTCTCTCTCTCTCGCTCGCTCGCTCTCTTTCTGTTCTCCCTCTCTCTCTCTCTATCTCTCTCTCTGTCCACTCCCCTACTCTCTCCCCCCTCTCTCTTGCTCTCTCAACCTCTCTCTCTCTCTACCTATCTCTCTCCCTCTACCTCTCTCTCTATTTCTTACGCTCACTCTCTTCCTCTCTCTCTCTCTCTCTCTCTCTCTACCTATCTCTCTCCCTCTCCTCTCTCTCTATTTCTTACGCTCACTCTCTTCTCTCTCTCCCTCTCTCTCTCTCTATCTCTCTCTCTCTGTGTCCACTCCCCTACTCTCTCCCCCCTCTCTCTTGCTGTTCTCCCTCTCTCTCTCTCTCTCGCTCTCTCTCTCTCTCTCTTGCTCTCTTTCTCTCCCCCCTCTCTCTTTCGGTTCTCTCTCTCTCTCTCTCTCTCTCTCTCTGTCCACTCCTCCCCTCCCCTCCTTCTCTCTTTCTGTTCTCCCTCTCTCTCTCTCTGTCCCCTCCTCCCCTCCCTCTCTCTTTCTGTTCCCTCTCTGAACTTTAACGTCTCAATAGTCACTCTTTAGAGGCTGTCAGCACTGTTATTCACAGCTCAAGGTTACAAATCCCACCGTGTGTGTGTGTGTGTGCGTGGCCGTGCGTGTGCGTTAATGAAAGAACAACTAAAATGGCCGTATATCGGTGTGTGTGTGTGTCTGTGTGTGTGTGTGTGTGTGTGCTGATTGATGGGTCCTAATGGGGTGTAAGGCAGACTGCCTTTTAAAGCCGAGAAATGGAAGCACTGCCCCTAGCTCCGACTATTAGGCTGAGCGTTTCCGGAGAAAGCTGCTCGCAAGAGACTGTGGCAGCAGATGTTTGGGGAGAGAGAGAGAGAGAGTGTGTGTGTGTGTGTGTGTGTGTGGACTAACAGTAGCAGGTGCTAAGTTTATTTCACCCCTCTGGCCCAAACTCGTGGTGACAGGGGATTTGTGAGCAATCTAAAGCTCAGCTGTTCACTCCCTCTGCTAGGGAGCCTGTGTGTGTGTGTGTGTGTGTGTGTGTGTGTGTGTGTGTGTGTGTGCGTGCGCGCGTTGGAAACACAAAGTTTGGGGGGAAAGTTAGTCGGAGGCGTAACTTCCCCTGCCCGCTCTGAACGGCGGCCCCGCAGTCAAACACAGCGCTGGAGGACCGTCCGGGCAGGGCCTGGGAAACGCTCCCCCCAGCCACGGCTAACCCTGCCGGGGGGACAGAGAGACAGGGGGAGGGCCTTCCACCGCTGGAGCACGGCACCCCCACATGGCCGCGTTTGCCTTAGCGAGCCCGTCTGAGAGGGGAACAAAGGGTGAGGGAGGGAGACGGAGGGGGAGGAAGGAGGAGGAGGGGGGGGGGGTGTGTGTTATTGAAAGGGCTGGTGGGAGAGCAGTGAAAGGAGGACGTGTGCGTTATTGAATTCCCTCCTCCTGAGGTCAGTGACACGGGGGGGCTTTTAGTGGCCCCCGGGCGGGCTCCGCTCTCCTGTAACGGCCGTCCTAATTGGCTAACGCCGTCCCGTGTCACAGCCCCCCCCCCCATCTCTCCCCGCTGGCTTTTCTCTCCACGCCGTCTTTCCGTCCGTCTCCTCTGCCCCCCCACAACCCCCACCCCCCCCACCCCCCCGTTTCCACTGATCTTTCTTCCTCCTCCGTCATCCCCGTGTCTCTCAAACAATGGTGGAGAGAGAGAGAGGGGGGGGGGGGGGGGAGCAGAATGCCTGGGTGGATATTATTCCCCGTAGTTCTCTCTACCTGCACTGCTGCTTGCCCTAGCGTGTCCATGGGGTCTGTCTGTCCGTCCGACCGTTACCTGAGTACTCAGGACTAAAAATAGCCAGCCCCCCCCCCCCTCCCCCCCCCCCGCCGTGTCGTTGGGACTCTGGTCTCTGCCCCCTCACGTGGCCGGTAATCGGCCCTGCCAAACGGACTAGCTGGGTGGGGGACGGGGCCGGGGGCCGGTGCAAGCCGACCCCCTCTACCAAAACCACCGTCTGAGAGTCCCCAGCACCACGGCCGCCCCGACCCCGTGTCACTGCCTCGTCACGGGCCCGTTAAAGAGAGGGCCTCCTGGGCCGACCGACCCGGGTCCACGGCCTCTGTGCCGCTGGAGAGCTGGAGACGGGAGGGTGTGGGTGAGACCGCTCTCTCTCTCTGTGTGTGTGTGTGTCTCTCTGAACCCCCCCCCCCCCCCGTCCCCCTCTCACCCCAGGGGGACGCTGGCACTGACCCATCTGGTAATTTCCATCCAGCCCCCCCCCCCCCCCCCCTCCTCTGTCTCCCCAATTAAGCCTCTCCACACGTTTCTACCCTGTAGAATGTGCTCGCACACACACACACACACACACACACACTCACACACAGAGTGGGGACAGTAATGGGCTTAGCCGAGCGGAGGAGCTCCCGTCTGTCATAAGCTTGTCATGATACTGTCCTAAGCCCCGTCTAATCCCACAGCCCTCTGCAAATCTCTAATAAGGATAACGCCGCTATCTGTCTCCATCGGCTCCCTGCGTCTGCCACAGAGTGTGGGTGTGCGTGTGTGTGTGTGGATGTATTCCAAGGCGTTGCAGCATTTCCAGGAATGTCAGCTATCCTGACACTCTCAAGGTTTTCCCGCTGGTCCAAGAGCTTTGGTTTTCCTACTGCTTTAGTGGGCATCTGCCTCTCTCTCTCTGTGTGTGTGTGTGTGTGTGTGTGTGTGTGTGTGTGTGTGTGTGTGTGTGTGTGTCTTTGCATTCGTCAAGTATGATATATTTCCCCCTTTTTACCAAAGTGTCTCTTTACTCTGTACACAAAGAGGACATTTAAAGGAGAATAACACACACACACACACACACACACACACACACACACACACACACGGACAACAGATGGGCGCTGTATGTGTTTATTTGCGCTCAGATGATCATTCATATGCACTGAAAGAATTTACATACTAACAAGCTGCCCCCAAGTGTGTGTGTGTGTGTGTGTGTGTGTGTGTGTGTGTGTGTCAGTTCTTGATTGCTCGGCTGGTCATGGGGTGCATGTTTTGCATTCT